>ML324957.1:0-125631 GCA_005239505.1 Nicotiana paniculata | reverse complement strand
CTGAAAAGCAATTATCTCCAGGAAAAATTATGTCTAAAGGACTTCTTTTCGAAAGTATATTTGAAATTCAGTTGTCTTGCAGAATGATGATATTTGAAAGAGCAGTACTTGGAAAAATATATTTTGAACATCACGTGTTTTGATGATATTTGAAAGAGCAGTACTTAGAAAAATATATTTTGAACATCACGTGTTTTAATGATATTTGAAAGAGCAGTACTTGAACATCACGTGAGGATATTTGAAAGAACAGTACTTGAGAAAATATATTTTGAACATCACGTATATTGATGATACTTGAAAGAACAGTATTTGGGAAAGTGTATTTGAACACCCCGTATTTGAAGAGACTATGTTATAAAGATTTCTCTTTATAAAAATATATAAATATACATTCAGAGAAAGTATGTTTCAAAGAAGAAATTTCTCTATTCCGAAATGATTATATCTTTAAAGTTTTCAAAATGAACTCACGATTTAAAGGTTTTCACTCGAAGGTTTGACCAGTTTTATTGAGTTATTGACTAAGGCCTGACGTGAATAAATTGATGCAGTGTTGAGTTGCTAGTGTTTTTATTGGGTGGAATTTCCCGCGATTTGGATTGCATTCTTTTCATTCTCTTTGCGTATTTTTATTATGTTGTACGTTGATCGTGATTATTGAATTTCCTTCCGTATTATTCGATCGTATCGTTAATTACTTTGAGAAATTGTTAGATAAATATTTTATTTTGGTCGTTTATACATCTATGCCTTTTTACCTATTAGACAGGTGGTGTCTTGACTAGTCCTCGTCACTACTTTACCGAGGTTAGTCTTGATATTTACTGGGCACCGCTGTGGTGTGCTCATACTACACTTATGCACATTTTTGTGTGCAGCTTCAGGTTATGGTTGTTAGTAGCTGCGCAGATCGTTGTTGACGAGACTCAAGGTAACCTGTTGCTGCGTTCGCAGGCTTCGAAGTCACCTTCCTGTTTTATTTCTATTCAACTGTACTTACTTATTCCTAGACAGTGGTACTTATATTTGATAGAAATATTTCGTAGAGCTTATGACTTGTATTTACCAGGTTTTGGGAAGTTGTAAACTCTGTCAAGTATTCTATTTCGAAATTTTTTACAAAAAAATAAAAAATCTACATTATTGTTGTTGTTCAGTGGAAATGTTAGGCTTACCTAGTCCCTAAGACTAGGTGCCATCACGATACCCAACGGAGAAAAATTTGGTTTGTGACAAGTTGGTATCAGAGCTCTAGGTTCATAGGTGCTACGAGTCATAAGCGGGTTTAGTAGAGTCTTGCGGATCGGTACGAAGACATCTGTACTTATATTCGAGAGGCTACGGAACTATCAGGATAATTTCACTTCCTTCATTCCTATCGTGCGAGTTCATTGATCTTAAATCTTGAAATTATCGTTCCATTCTCTCACCGATGGTGAGGAGACGAGTGGCGGTTCCGGATGATGTTACCCCAAAGCAAATGTCACAAGGTTCAGAGACAGAGGCCAACGAGGAGCACGTGCCGCAGTTAAGATGCCTACCAGAGCAGCCGTTGAGGAGTCTCCAGTAGTCCTAGTTAGGGGGCAGGTACTGGGGGTGCCTGTTGCTACCCCAAACTTCAGAAGATCAGAGCGCAGTTTGAGTACAATTGGTACATCGGCTCAAGCCGGGTTTATTCTAGTGCACCAGTTTCTTCACATATCAGGGGAGGAGTTCATATTCCCACCGTCTACACACCAGAGCAGCGAAATCATATTGGTCAAGTTCCAGTTGTCATGGCAGTACGACATGTGGTTTCAGTTCAGCCCATGGTTGGGACAACAACATCGGAGGTAGAGCACCTTGGGATTTAGAGGTACTGAAAGTACTACCCTTCTATCTTTCAGTGGACTGGCGGCAGGTGATGCCCAAGGATTTCTGGAGGAGTGTCACCATATTCTTCGTACTTCAAGTATTGTGGAGACGAGCGAAATTGCTTTTGTCACATCTCAGGTCCATAGTAGTTGATTGATCAGTGGTGGCGGCATATGAGTTGGGGTAGCTTGCCCGAGTTAGCCTTACTAGCATGGATTCAGTTTTCGGAGATGTTTTGAGGGAGGTCGCACCTCAGTTCCGCCGGGATGTACATCGCACGAAGTTTGAGCAGATGCGTCAGGGCGTTATTTCACCATTGGAGTACGCCGTCTNCTCACTTGGTTGCTTCAGTTAGAGGGCGAGTCCATAGATTCATTGAGGGACTCAGGCACGGTAGAGAATCTTGGGTCAACCAGTTCAGTTGCATTACCAGCTTTGCATGGGAGCGTTTCAGATACTGATTGGTCTCCGAGGATCCGTATCGTATGTCTTCCACAGCCACATTAGCAGAGAGATTGTTTTTAGTGTGGAGATGTTATCCACAGGGTAAGAAATTATTCCAGGATTCAGGTGGGAGAGTTATAGCAGGGTGTTCAAGTGGAAAGAAGGCGCCTAAGAAGGGGAGACCCGACCCGTTGATGTGTTGCATATAGTAGTCTAGAGGCCGTCGTGTCAGATATCATCACCCAGGTATGGCTTGATGTGCTAAAGTGGGGTACCATTGTATTTCACTATAGTCCTGTTGATCAGGACGAGTTCCCATTATTTGTTGTCTCATTTATGAGTGAGTTTCATGTATTGCACTCTATTTTTGTGCTTGCTCCTGTTGGGAGATTCTATGAGTAGTAGTCGTGTCTATCATTATTTTATTCATCCTTGCTAGTGGCGAAACTGGAAGTGAGTCCATGTCGTCCTTCGTGGTAAGCTTTATGTGATTCTTTGAGTATTTTGTTTTTGAGCTGTGATTTGATACTCCATTGAGATGTGAGTAAGTGAGCGCTATGATTTTGTTAGCCTAGATGAATTAGCGGGAGATTTCTATTGGTATGATATATATTCGACATGTGCCGTAGAGTTGAGGGCGAGACCCTCGTGATTCCTTGTGATTTGATATGTTTGGATCGGGCTGAGCACCGCGGTGGGATTTTTATCATGATGGCATCTTTGTGATTTTTTCATATGCTTTGCTTCTCTCTTGTTATATTGCTTTTGGTAAGTCGGTATCGATAGAGAGTTATGCCTATGGGCTTGTTTGATATTACCTTTATATATGCTTCTATATTTCCTACTCAGCCATTTCGTTAGGTGCTTCTTTAGTCCGGTTTGCGGGATGTGTGCCCGGTGGTGTTAGTTGTGGCTTGGTAATTCGTGTGTTTAATAATGAAATCTTCGTGTTTATTGCATCATTATCAGTATTATTGGGTTTGGAACAGAGTCCGTTCATATGTGGGGCTAATTGCCAATGTTGAGTTGATTTCGGGCAGCTATTGTGATCAAAAGTGTTATTTGAGCCTATGTGCGATGTGCTATGTGGTCTGGTCGTACCTTATAGGGTTAGTCCTGAGTCGATGCAGTTTTTTGAGGCTAATGCCGGATATGGAATTAGGATTGGGTCCTTTGTAAATGAGTATAAGATGAGAAAGTAGAGGTATGAGGCTTATCAGTGGTAATAGGAAGGCTAAATTGCAGTTTTGATGGTGTCATCAGGCTTATGTAGCTTGGGGTGACATGGGGTCACCTGCAGGTGTGTGTTGGAAGCGTGAAATCAGTGAGTGGAAGAGTTCAAGGTGAATCTTAGCACGTTCGAGGACGAACGTTTGTTTAATAGGGGGAGAATGTGACGACCCGACCGGTCGTTTCGGGAATTTTAAGCTCCGTCGGGTGGTGTAAATTCATAAATAACTTCACGTTGTGTATATAGACCTGCGTGCGTGGTTAGATTCAGTTACTGGGTAATTCAGAGTCGAATTGGGAGAATTGTTTTTGTTTTGGAAGCTTAAGTGATGAAAGTTGATCGGAGGTTTGACTTTTGTGTAAATGGTCTCGGAATGAGTTTTGGTCAATGTCAACGGCTTTGTGTGATGATTTTAGACTTAAGCGCGCGTCCGGAATTGGTTTTGGAGGTCCGTAGAGTGATTTGAGGTAATTTGGCGAAAGTTAGAATTTCGGCGATTTCGGCCGATAGGTGAAATTTTGATATCAGGCTCGGAATGGAATTCCGGAAGTTGGAATAGGTTGGTAATGTCATTTGTGACGTGTGTGCAAAATTTCAGGTCATTCGGACGTGGTTTGGCAAGTTTTGGCATCGTTGGCGTATTTTGAAAGTTTAGAAGTTCTTAGGATTGAATCGAGGTTGATTCGGTGTTTTGGTGTTGTTTTGGGTTTTCCGAAGGTTCGACTAAGTTTGGGTAGTGATACATGACTTGTGGGAATTGTTGGTTGAGGTCCCGAGGAGCTCAGGTGAGTTTCGGATAGGTATGGGTTGTGTTGCGCTCGCTTTTGATGTTTCAGCGTTGTTTCTTCAAGCATAATTGGTACCAAATAAAGCAAAGAGCTCCAATTTCCGTTTTGATTGAAGCATTAGATCCGCAGCGTAATTACGGAGCTATAGCAAAAAGAATCGTTGAATTTGGACATCGTATGAGGAAGTTATGCTCATTTTAGTGTCGGAGAAGAGAGCTGGTGCTGGTGTTTCACAGGTGCGAAGTTGGGTCCGCACCCGCGGAGTCGCAGGTACGCAAAATGGCTCGCAAGTGCGGAATTGACAGCTGTAAATGCGCAGGTGTGGGTATTTTGGTCGCACCTGCGAAAATCCCTGAGTGTAGAAAAACCAGATCGCGTCATTTTAGTATTTTGAGCGTATCTTGAGTTCTAGAGCTCCGATTGAGGTGATTTTTGAGGCGTTCTTCTCGTCTTCTCAACGGGGTATTTTTTAATATTAATATGATTACAGAAGTTCATTTTTTGGATTAACCCATATTTTGATTGGAGAATTGAGATTTTTATCCAAAACTTTTCTAAAAAGAATAATTGGGTTTGAACATCGATTTGGCATCGGAATTTGATGAAATTACTATGGTTGGACTCATAATTGAATGGTTGTTCGGAATTTATAAAAAATTTCAGGTTCCGAGGTGCGGGCCCGGGGGGTCGACTTTTCGATCGATTTTTATATTTTGTAAAGATTGAAATTTTATTATCCGGAATAGTCCCGTACAAGTTTTATGTGAATTTTGAAGTTGTTTTAGAGTGATTTTGAGCCATCCGAAGGTCTTTTCACCTGAGAAGTCCATTTTAGAGTACCAGGTAGGCATCGTCGAGGTAAGTATCTTGCCTAACCTTGTGTGGGGGAACTACCCCTTAGGTTGAGTCTTCTATGTTAATTGTAGTCCGTGTACGCGAGGTGACGAGTGTGTACTCGAGATTATTTGCAAATAGATTGTCCGTTAAGGAGTTTTGGGTCTTGTGTTCCCCGTATATGAATTGAACTTGTTATATCTAAATTCCCGATTCCTAATCTCATCTCCTCCTATTCAAGTTAGAAGTACTTGCCTAGCATTCCTTGTTTCTTATATGATATTAATTGACTTAAATGAAGACTTTGTTTTTCCTACCGTTATTCTATGTCTTCCTTCATATGCTGCCTAATTACTGAGCATTGTTCAAACTGAGTTTATTCGGTGAAGCTAACTGTCTAAGTGAGATTGGTATTCCTCTCAGTGGCTACTTCTTATGAGCAAGTTTTTACCATTTCTTTGACTTAAGTCTTTGTATTGATTTTCTCATCGCACTTTGTATTCGGCCTTGTTTGCATTCGCGCCGGTTGTGGCAATATATGTTGTCTCTGTCGCATTATGGTTTTTTTCCTCAGTGGCTGCATTGCATATTTAAATTGGGACTACGGACAGAGATCTGGGAGCTTTCCCCCTGTAATGCATCACATATTTAAATTGGGACTACGGACAGAGATCTGGGAGCTTTCCCCCTGTAATGCATCACATATTTAAATTGGGACTACAGACAGAGATCCGGTAGCTTTCCCCCTGTACTGCATCGCATATTTAAATTGGGACTACAGACAGATATCCGGGAGCTTTCCCCTTGTACTGCAACATATTTAAATTGGGACTACTGATAGAGATCCGGGAGCTTTCCCCCTGTAATGCATCGTATATTTAAATTGGGACTACAGACAGAAATCCGGGAGCTTTCCCCCTGTACTGCATTGCATGACAAACTGAGTGGCAGACTGAGTTCCGGTAGTTTATGATTGAGGAGATTTGAATCGAAAGGTATAAATATATATATTGAAAAATATAGTTGAAAAACAATTATCTCTAGGAAAATTATGTCTAAAGGACTTCTTTTTGAAAGTATAGTTGAAAAACATTTGTCTTGCAGAATGATGATATTTGAAAGAGTAGTACTTGGAAAAATATATTTTGAACATCACGTGTTTTGATGATATTTGAAAGAGCAGTACTTGGGAAAATATATTTTGAACATCACGTGTTTTGAGGATATTTGAAAGAACAGTACTTGAGAAAATATATTTTGTACATCACGTATATTGATGATACTTGAAAGAGAAGTATTTGGGAAAGTGTATTTGAACACCCCGTATTTGAAGAGACTATGTTATAAAGATTTCTCTTTATAAAAATATATAAATATACATTCAGAGAAAGTATGTTTCAAAGAAGAAATTTCTCTATTCCGAAATGATTATATCTTTAAAGTTTTCAAAATGAACTCGCGATTTAAAGGTTTTCACTCGAAGGTTTGACCAGTTTTATTGAGGTATTGGCTAAGGCCATGACATGAATAAATTGATGCAGTGTTAAGTTGCTAGTGTTTTTATTGGGTGGAATTTCCCGCGATTTAGATTGCATTCTTTCCATTCTCTTTGCGTATTTCTATTATGTTGTCCGTTGATCGTGATTATTGAATTTCCTTCCGTATTATTCGATCGTATCGTTAATTACTTTGAGAAATCATTAGATAAATATTTTGTTTCGGTCGTTTACACATCTATGCCTTTTTTACTTATTAGACCGGTGGTGTCTTGACTAGTCTTCGTCACTACTTCACCGAGGTTAGTCTTGATACTTACTGCGCACCGCTGTGGTGTGCTCATACTACACTTTTGCACATTTTTGTGTGCAGCTTCAGGTTATGGCTGTTGGTAGCTGCGCAGATCGTTGCTGAGGAGACTCAAGGTAACCTGATGCTGCGTTCGCAGGCTTTGGAGTCACCTTCCTGTTTTATTACTGTACTTACTTATTCCTAGACAATTTTACTTAGATTTGATAGAAAGATTTCGTAGAGCTTATGACTTGTATTTACTGAATTTTGGGAAGTTGTAAACTCTATCAAGAATTCTATTTCAAATATTTTTTTTTAAGAAAAAAATCTACATTATTGTTGTTGTTCAGTGGAAATGTTAGGCTTACCTAATCTCTAAGACTAGGTGCCATCACGATACGCAACAGAAGAAAAATTGGGTCGTGACAAAAATACAACACTGTATAAGGGTTCCTCTAAAATTGATTCCACCGAAATCTGATATATACAAACTAAATACATATGGGGCACACTCGTCAACTATAAATAAAAATGGCATCATAGGAATAAATAGAAATCACAATAGGGGCTGGATTATAGGGTTTTCAGGAAACATACCCCATCAATCTATTATTACGACAGAAATATATGCTTTAATACAGGGGCTTATGCTAGCTAAACTTCATAACCTACTGCCAATCCAAGTGGAAATTGACGCCAAAGAGGTAATTAAACTACTGCATGGCGATAATTTAAACTTTGCTAATCTATTAACTGACGGTAGGCACCTGCTCTGGATGCTCCACGATCCAATAGTTAGTCATGCATACAGAGAACAAAATAGATTAGCAGATCAGCTAGCAAAATCGGAAAGTTTTTTGGAAGGGACCTATACAATACACGTTTTGGATCAGCCACCACTTTTTGTTAAAAAAATTTGGGAAGATGATAAGCCAGGTATGTCAGCTACATATTCCCTATCACTACCAACAGATGACTTGCGACATGAAGAACCTGCAGTGCATGAAAGGGACAATTACAACATCATCCCGAATTTCTTTTGTTGTTGTAGTGATAGATCCACTAGGAATACTACAACCAATATAGCTACTAATAGTAATGTATTAGTTTGTAATATCGTAACTACTACTAAGAATGACTTAGTTTGTAATGTGGTGCAATCCGGGCACTAACATATTTATACGTATAGACTTAATTAATATATAATATTTATCTTTGATTAAAAAAAAAAAGGAATGATGAGTTGCAGATATTAATGCCCATGTAAGTCAAAAGAATAAAGGCTGGCGCCATTAGAATTGAAGATATGATAAATAACTATTATCTCGTACAAAACTCCCTATTGGAGTGTGATGTCATTGCGTATGAAATGACTTCCATAAGTAGAGTACCTGTCTAACAAAAATTTAATTTGCATACACTAACACGGTAAAGGATTTTAGCATTATTAATGGTGGCGTCTTGGTTGTTTTACATCACTCGATTATTTGATTGGGTACATATTATTTCTAACCATTACAAACTTCGATAATTTTAATCATTAAATCCTAGACAAATAAAAAAAAATTACTTAATCTTTTAATATTATTTTTGCTCGAATTTGAACTCCGATCTCTTATAGTTCTCGTAACATTCCATTTTTGTTGACTCATAGCCTTGAGTGTACTTCAGAACAATTATTCTTTTTTTTGCTTTTCAAGAATCAACATGACAACTTGATTATTTATTTTATTAATGTTATTGGACGAACGTATAAACAGCTACTAGTAATTATTAAGATAGAGAAAACTTTATATCAAAGTTTTAATATAATTTAAATTCTTTAAAGTAATGAAATGTGCATAGAAATAGAATGATATCAAACATCTTGAGACATCTTATAATAAAGTTACTGACCATATAAATTGGACCAGAAATGAAAAAAAGGATTCCTTTTCGAGGAAAAAAAAAAAGAATAAAGGATTTTCCAAGAAAACAAGATGTTTCTTTCATGGTGGCGATTGAAAGAAAAACAGAGGAATAAGAAAAGTGGTGCTAGTAGTAGATAATGAACGGCAATTGTAATTCAGCCGCAAATGATTTACAGTGGTAGCATCCAGCTTTTTATCTCTAGCTTTTCTCTCAACAATTTTTATGCACTAGATCTAGATTCTTGATAATTAAGATCATTTTTAGGTGTTTAATTATTTCAAATATTTTACATCAAACAAGAAGTAACTTACATCCTCATAAGCGGACCCAGTATTCGGCGTTTACGGGACATTGTGATATTCAATAGTATAAGAGCCTACGCTAATATTTAACTATTTCTTGAAGACATTTGTAAGTATATATGAAGTTTTTACTGAAGTTTTCGAGTGCCGATGACCCCACAATCTAAAGTGTGCGTCCGTGTTTTTACAACATATATGTACTTGAATCAAAACAACTACGGATTTGAGTGAAATATATATATATATATATATATAATTTTTTTTTTGTGTGTTAATTGACTTAATCCACACCCTTATTGTTGGGGTAATGCTCGGCCTCCGAACCGTACGTGGGATGAGTTTTTGCCTTATACAATACGGGCCGAAGATCGAGGGAATATTAGAAGAGAGGGGGAAATCTAGTAGTTGTTGCTCGGGGCAGAAATAAGCTTGCTTCTCAATCCTAATGCGAGTACTAGATATCAAGCGAGCAACAAATATATATATATATTAGGTAATTTCCACTATGTTATTTTTTTCTCTCACTTAGGTAAGTTATTTTCCACTATATTGTTTTCTTGCTTCTACAGTCTACTTATACCTAAAACTTATTTTGTGTTTGGTTACTTACAAATTAGTATTGTCACCTAGCTACCACCATTATAACGCCTTATTCTCATTCTTCTAGTGTTCCAGCACTTATTTTTTGCTTTTAGTTTGGATGAACTTAAAACGACATAGATGAAAGGATTATTCCTTAGCACCCAAATAGAAGAAAAATAGGGACCACCTTTCAACAACTTTTGTCCAAACAAATACTAAAGAAATGTTATAATTTTCGTTTTCTAAAGCATTTTTCACCCCGAAAATTTTAGTTGTACGAAAAGGACCACAAAATTTATTCTTCGACAATGCGCATATTGAGTTGTAAATGATCCGCACACCATTGTCATTGCAAAATGCTCTTTTGGGAATAATGCCATATGTTAACATCATTTGAAGTATAGTTTCCATTTGGCTTGTGTTTGTGCACAAGGACAATTACATATCTTAACAAGAGGACTTTAAAACTACCCCACATGCATAGACTGAGTTCGTCCGAACCTGTAACTAATATTATAGCTCTGCCCTAACCCGGCTGGATTCATTTCTCAAATAAGATCATGCTTTTTTCTTCCGTGAAAATATATGTTTTCAGCCGCTACCAGTGAGATTCAAATCCTGAACTTCTGACGACCCTGAAAATATATATCTTGAATCGTATGAAGCGATTTGATCTAAAACTTTAAACCGTTAAAGTTAAGAGTCATTTAATTATTTGTTTAGGTCTTCAACAATTCCTAGCTTGTGTTTGAGTGCATCAGATGGGCACCAGGGGCAGATGTATCTAACATTTACGAGTTATAATTAAACGTAATAAATTTTTATACAAACCATAGGGTAATAATCTAACATGATTTTAAGTATTGAATCATGAGGTGGAATGGTTTTTACTCTTCATTGGCAGATATTAAGTAGTACAATTTTAGCTTATTATTTGATATCAGCCAAATTGGTTAGCTAGATATTCCTTTCAACAGGAGAAGTTGGTTTCAAGTCTAATGAATTTACTTTTAAAAGAGCATAAACTTGCATGATAAATATGACTGGAATATATCTCCTTGTATGAATTGCTATCCAGCTTTTCTTTTCATCTGGTAATTTTATTCCTATTTCAAAATTATAGGAACCACTACTTGAAGAGAACATTATTGTTTCTATCAACAACGTAACAGCAATGTTTAGCTTCAAGACTTCAAATATTGGTTCCTATTGTTTTGAATTAATAATTCGGAGGCATAAAATTACTAGATGAAGATGCTAATAAATAGTGTTCTCTTGAAGTATTAGTGTTGTTGATAGAAACAATCTTCTCTTGAAGTATTGGCTCCTTTTATTTTGATATAGCTCGAGGCATAAAAACCCCATCTAAAGATGCTAATAAAGTACAATACTTGTAGCTTTGAAGTTAATAACAACCTAAGTATCAAACACCTTATACATTCTTAGATTCCTATTACTATTTGATGTTGCTTTTGTTTTAATTTTCTATTATATTGCTATGTTACTGCTTCTTTGACTTTTTCACTAATGCATTTCTTTCTCTGTACTGTTGTGATTATGCATGCTTGCTTTGAGCCGAAGATCTATTGATAACAGTCTCTCTACCTCTACAAGGTAGGAATAAGATTACGTGCTCACTACTCTCCCCAGACCTTACTTGTGGAATTACACTTCATATATTTTTCTTGTTGTTTAGTTCTAGGAAGGAAACATATCAAATCATATTAGAACGAGATTTTACTTATATATGATGATAAAGTGACAATATAAAGAATTTTTGTACTATCATTAATTAATTTGTAGTAGCAGATTGTTTGCCTTATTTTTCATGTTACTAATTTCTCTAATAATGGACAATATTCTATAGTTATCTTTAAGGTGACGTGAATCGAGATATTCATTTATATTGTATAGAAGTTAAACGCGTAGAGCATAGGGTGGTAATGGTCCTGCATTAGAAACATTGGAGTTAAGCACCAATACTAAAACCAAAAGCAATATAGCATCAAATCTTTCTTTGTATAATGGACTGGTAGACATAATGAAGGAATATATTCTGTACTAATTTTGAGTTGTTTTTACATTTTAAAAGAGAAAAGTTTGAATCAGAAACCATTATAAAAAGGGTCCATGCAAAACTCTAAGCTCCAACATCAAGCCAAAGAAGACCTTTCAGAAACCAAAATTTCAAGAGCAAAAATTTCAATCCAGAAAGAAAATGGGTGCTAACTACTCAACAACTATTCCAACAACTTGGCCTGAAGCTAATTATATGGCAACCACAACACCACAACTCAAGAGATCTCAAGTCATTGCTTTCCACTCTTCAACAAAATGGAAGCTCCATTTTGATTCTTTGAAAGATACAAACAAACTGGTAACCGTTTTAGAAACATTGCATAAGTATGGATTTAACTTAAATATATAGACTATGAAAAAGTTTTACGTACTTTAACCTGTTGTAGCATGTAATCTGTCTCATTTTCTAGATTACTAGTCTCATTTCTTGTTGACTTTAACCTCTAATTATTTTTTAAGTGACTCGATAATATAAAAACTATACTTGCACTGCTAGTGTATAGAAGTTAAACTTATTGTGTATTTTGCTCTATTGCTGCTAGATTGTTATTGACTTTACAGCAACATGGTGTGGTCCTTGCAAAAACATGGAACCAGTTATCAATGACTTTGCTGCTAAATATACAGATGTTGAGTTTGTCAAGATTGATGTTGATGAATTGGATGTAAGATCTTATGTTCTTAACTTTACGTTCCTTTTTTTTTTCTCCTACTTTTTTGATACATAAATGGATACTAATTTCTAAAATCTTGGATGAATTGAAAACAGAAAGTAGCTGAGGAATATGGGGTTCAAGCAATGCCAACATTTGTGCTGATTAAAAAGGGGAAAGTTGTTGACAAGGTAGTGGGAGCAGATAAGGATGGACTGAAGAAGAAAATTGAGAAACACAGAGCTATCTTTATCTCTGTGTAGAATAAAATACATACCTTTATCAATTTTTGATTGAAAGAAATATCTATATATGTACTCATTCTTCCTCACATCTTGATTGTAAACTTCAAAGAGGCTGATTAAAGCACTAATCTTTGTATATTGGTTTGACCAAGTTAATGTATTTTTTATTTTATGTTTATATAATGTCCTTTTCTAATCTAACATCCTATAGCCATGATTCCTCCCTCGCGCTCCCCAAGCAGGGATGGAGCTAGCTAGAGTTTAGATTTCGGGTACGGTCGTAACTTTGTATTTGTCTTAAGAAATTCTTGGCTCCACCTCTGCCTCGACCCACATAAAATATAAAAATTGCTGCATGTCGTTAAACAAATTTGTCTTCAACAGAGATTAATGCAGAATCAGATGATGTGAATCAGGAAAGCAGAAGCTAAGCAAAAGAATATGATCTTTCTCATTGATTGAATTCGGTTAAATACATGAAGAAAAAAATTCTAGCATTTGAAACTTGAAAAAAAGAGTTTTTGAAGTTGTGTTTGATAAATATTTTTTGGAAATTGTAGTTGTATTTGGACATGCATTTAACTTGAAAAAAATTAAAGTTTTGTGCATGGAAACAAATTTTTCACGCAAAAACTGATCCAAACCAATTTTTGAAAACTTTGAAATTTTTCCTTTGTATTTTTTCAAAAGGTAATCAACTTCCATGAACAAACAATATTTTTAAATTTTGTTTGAAAAAAAAATTCTAAATTGTATGTCCAAACGGAAGCTAAGTAAAAGAATTAAAAAGCTGCTGAAAACATGTTTTAGCAGGGGCTACGACAAAACGATAGAAATCCTAAAATTCAGCTATTACTTTTTGCACATTTTAGAGAAACTACACCTTAGACTTAATTTCTCAAATGATAACTGAATTTTTAATTTTTTCTACAAATGTTACTAAATTAATTTTGTCGCTATAAAGTCATTCAACTTATATATGAATGGTTTTTCAGAAAATAATTATGGCCGGAAAATCAACTAAATCTCACTGGAAAACCAGATGTACTGTTTGAGTTCTCTTCTTCAATATCCTGAGAGCACTATATGTAAACAAACCTGAAAAATGCTGCGTTGCAATTTAAACGGAATGTCTTTATCATGGCGAATCTATATGAAAAAAGTATTTATGATATGATTACTAACTGCAACTGAAATACATGTAGTCATTGTACCTTTGCAATTTGACTTATTCATAAAGTTCAAAAAGGAATTAAAGTGAGAATATATATATATATATATATATATATGTGTGTGTGTGTGTGTGTGTGTGTGTGTGTCACTTACTTTACTTGAGGATAGAAGCTTAAAGAAATTTCCTTTTCTATAAACACTGCGAAAACTATATTATATATATCTGCAGTGCATGTTAAAAGAAGAGTTGTCATCTATCTCTCATAATGTATCACACAAAACTGTAAAACTCCCAAAAACGTTTATATTTTAGCATCATTTAGTAAATTAACAAGAACATGAGAGATGAAGAGGTTCTGATTCCCTCAGATGGAACTTTCATGCTGGAGCCAGTACTCGTTTGACGGAGTTAAGTTGTATGGAGGGATGATGTTTGACTAAAAATCTATGTTTTTGTATGTAATTTGTGTGCATTATGACTCGATCTTGTTAACTTTGGTGTGAATATTTGTGGCTCGAGCTTAATAATGAAATTTATATGTGTAGGAGTCTAATTGGAAGTGATTTGAAAAGCTTGCATGCAAGTTAAAGAAAAAAAAGGATGAATTTGGAGGAAGTATAACTTTGATGCCCAGGTTCGCGCCTGGCACCAACCAAATCGCCAAGGGCAGCAAAGCAAAAAAAGTGAAAAAATTTTGGTGGCCAGGTTCGCGCCAGACACAAAACGAGACGCCCAAGGGCGGATTTCATCCTAATTTGGCTAGGACTTGATAGTTTCGACTCTACACGCCCCCAACATGCATAAAAGGGGTTCTAAACCTATTTCATAGGGGTTAGACATTATTGGAGAGGCAAAAAGGCTATGGGAACACTTGGAAGCAACGAATCACAAGAGTTTTTCTCTCCGTTCTTCCTTAATCTGTAGTTTAATGCTTTTGAATATTATGATGATTGTTTATACAATTATGAGAAACTAAACTCTCCCATCTAGGGTTTGAGGGATCCTATTGAATGATCTTCTACTGCTGATAAAATAAATTTGCCTTTGATTTTTCTCTACTTGTTCAACTACATTTTCATTGTGGTTGATTGAATAACTCTCAATTATCTATGCCGATTTACTATGTATTGTTTTGAAACGGGTACACATTTAGGTAGTTGTTGAACAATATCACTCTTAACATATATGAGAAATCAATACGAAAGGTTTAAAGGTGGAATTAGGATTAACGAAACCTTGGTGCGATCGTTTTGAGTATTATATTGTAACCTTGTTCCCCCATTTATTGATTATTATATGTTCATTTGTTGTTATGTGACTTGCCGGGGTGGTTGGTTTGGTTCCGAGATGTTTCAGAACGAATTGGGACACTTAGTCCCAAGTTGGAAGCTTAAGTTGTAAGAGTTGACCTAATATTGACTTATGTGTAAATGACTCCGGAATAGAGTTCTGATGGTTCTAATAGCTCCATATGGTAATTTGGACAGATGAGTGTGTCCGGATATTTATTTGGAGGTCCGCAGATGATTTTGGCTTGAATTGACGAAAGTTGGAAATAGTTGAAGTTTGGAGAGTTGAGAAGTTTGACCGAGAGTTCACTTTGTTGTTACTGGGCTAGGATTTTTCTTTCGGAAATTGAAATAGGTCCCTTGTTTCATTTATGACTTGTGTGCAAAATTTGAGGTCAATCAGGGTTGGTTTGATAGGTTTCGGCATTGATTGTAGAAATTGGAAATCCATTAGTTTCATTAGGCTTTAATTAGGGCGCAATTCGTGTTTTCTATGGGTTTTAATGCGATTCGAGGCCTCGACTAAGTTCGTATCATACTTTAGGACTTGTTGGTATGTTTAGATAAGGGTTTCGGGGCCCTCGGGTGTGATTTAGATCAAGTTTTCCTTTATTTTGGACATTGTGGGATTACTGATGTTTTCGTATCTCGTTTTCTTATTCGCGATCACGTGAGGAGGTTCGTGATCGTGAAGGCTTGTTTGAGTGACGGGTGAAAATATTCTATGCGTTCGTGAGAGTTGGTCCGCGATCGCGGAGCTTTTGTCAGTAGTACTACGCGAATGCGTAAGTAGTACCGCGAGCGCAAAGAAGAAAGGGGGAGGCCTGGAATCCCACGCGTTTGTTCTTCGCGATTACAAGAGAGAGTCCGCGATCGCACAACTTCGAGTTTATGTGCATCACTTTTGTGGCTAGAGTTCCGCATTCGCGAAGCTCATTTTTAAGGAAGCATTCTTTTGTTCTTCGCGATCGCAAGTGATTTCTGCTATTGCGAGGAGGAACCTCTGGGCAGCAGATATTTAATTTCAAAATCGAGGGTTTGGACACATTTTTCATACTTTGTGTTAGAGACCTCGGTTTTGAGCGATTCTTGAAGGAATTTTCAAGGAGTTGATTGGGGTAAGTGATTCTAACCCGGATTTAGTTAATATACATTAATCTATCGTTATTTTTTACCATTTAATTAGTGTTTTGGGTTGAAACAATTGGGAATAATTGTAGAAACTTCAAAATTATATTTTGAGGATTTGAAAGGTGATTTAAGGTCGAAATTGGATGAGTTTGATATGGTTGGACTCGTTATTGAATTTCGATACGTGGGCTCTGAGTTGACTTATTTAATTTGGTTAAAGATCTTATCTTTATCATTTGGAATCAATTCCTATAGGTTTTATTGATAGTGTTACGTTATTTTTGGCTTGATTTGAGCCTTCCAGAGATTGATATGCGTGGGAAGGTCTTGTTGGCGTAGTGATTATTGTATCTTATCTAAACTCAGTTGAGGTACTAGTTGCCTGAGTTATTGTAATAGCTACGTGCTATTGAGTGCGCACATGCATGGGGTTGAACCATGTGCAGACACCGGGATTATTTAATCATGTTAGGGTTATGCTCAGACTCTTATAAGCCTAGAATTTGACTGTTAAACCTTAAAATATGATGCTTCACACATTTGTGACATTGTTGTGAACTATTTGAGCATGTTTGAGGCTACATAGGGGATTAATCCCTAAATGACCCGATAAATGTTATTCTTTGATAAATTGTCGGTATGAGCTATGATAGTACATTTGTACATGCCTACACTTTAGCATGTCGTTTATACCAGTCCAGGAGCATGAGATGTGTTATTCACTTGCTTCATACATGTATAGTTGTTTATTTTCTCATGTATGATATGATTGGATTAGGTGTCTGTGACCACGCCAGACGGATTGTGTTTTATGTCTGTGACCATGCCAGGCGGATTGTGTTTGTTGGCACGTGAGTCATTCTTGCGTATCCAGATATAGATGTTATTAGCACGTGAGTTTTCCGTGCAACGTATGGATACATATTCATCCCCTAGGGTAACCCTCTCTCTCTTGATGGTGTACACGCGGTTATTGAGGAACTGATCAGTGGTTTGGTATGGATATGAAAAAGTTGAGTAAATCTGGCGAGTGTTTTGTTTGGATATTGCATTTCCTTGATCATTTATATGATTTAACTACACATCATCTCTATGTGCCAAGATGTTGACTGAGTAGGGTATTTGAGAAACTGCACACATACACACATGGATATTTTCTTAATGAACCTTATGATTGATTCAAATATTGTTCTGTACCGGTTTAAAAGATGAAACTACACAGTTGATAGCTAGCATCATTTGATAATTCTTGTTTCTCCTGCCTCGCCGTGTTTATTTACGATACTTATTGAGTACATTGTGTCGGTATTACTTATACTACACTCTGCACTTAATTGTGCAGATCCAGGTATGGGTACCAGTTATCAGCAGTAGGATTGCGTGTTGGACTATTTGCTCGAGGTGTGGTAGAGTTGCATCCTTGGTTGCAGTTCGACTTGTCTTTTTTGCTTTCATACTGTTGTTACAGTTCAGACAATATATTTATAAATTGTTCAGTTTCAGACTTGTATTCTGTTATAGAAGCTCATGACTCTATATGTCACGACCCATTTTCCCCTCTCTGCAAGACGTCGTGACGGCCTGAACAACTGAACTTCAATAGATACTATATAAGGGTAGAACGCTGCTCGGCATATACAAGTAAAACCAAATCTTGAATATACACAATATTTCCCAAAACTCGGAATCATGAGTCACAAACTCTAAGAGAAACTGTGTAACTGTCTGCTATACATAGTGTCTAAAGAGATGAAAGGAGGGAAAACAGTATAAGGGATAGATGGGGGACTCCGAGGATGTGATGACGCGTGCAGATGTACCTTGAAGCCTCTGTTAAGTTGTTGCGGCTCCACTAATGATGATGCGGATATGATGTACCTAGATCTGCACACGAAAATATGTGTAGGAAGGGCGTGAGTACACCACAATGGTACCCAGTAAGTGCCAAGTCTAACCTCGATCGAGTAGTGACGAGGTCAGGTCAGGGCCTTAACGGAGAATAAATATAATAAAGCAAAACAAGGAATATCGCAGTAATAATGAATGAAATGTAACAAGGAAAGAATCAGGGAAAACAACATCTCAGAACACGACAATTCAGCAGGGGATCTCCCGAGATACCGTCTCATAGTACCAAACGTAAATGTGCAGGGGGATCTCCCGGAATACCGTTCCGTAGTCCCAAAGTAAATATGCAAGACATGGGGAGCTCCCGAAATACCGTTCCGTAGTCCCAAAGTAAATATGCAGTATAGGGGATCTCTTGAAATACCGTTCTGTATTCCCAAAGTAAATATGCAGTACAGAGGGATCTCCCGTAATATCGTTTCATAGTCCCAAAGTAAATATTAGCCAAACAATAAGATTCAATAATCATGGCACATAGTCTTACAATTTATCCTAAGTACAAGTTAAGGAAGGCAGATAAAACCACTTAACATGCTGCACGTAGTTCAAGTAAGCAGTTAGGTCAAGTAGGCATGCTTTCTTAGTCTAACAGAATGCTACACAAGCTAATAAGTTCAATTAAGAGGAAATACAAGTTACTTTTCAATGAGAATCGGGTTTTACAACATATAACCCATGTACATACTCGTCATCTCACGTATACGACGCTCATATAACAACAATAGTACCATACCTAAGGGGAGTTCCCCCACACAAGGTTAGGTAAGCCACTTACCTTGAACCAAGCTCAAATTAATTCGAAATTACACTCTTTCCACGAATATCCACTTTGAATGGCCCAAATATAGCCAAAACCAATTACATAACATAAATATATGTACAAGAAACTAATCTAACTTACGGAATCAAATTTAAAGAAATTGAAAAATCGCTCAAAAGGTCTCCCCGGGCCCACGTATCGGAATCGGGTAAAAGCCACAAAATACGAACACCCATTCACTCACGAGTTCAGTTGTACCGAAATTACTCAAATCCGATAAAGAAATATCGATCAAAACCCCAAAATTAGTCCTAAGAACTTTTCTCAAATTTTCACTCCAATTCCGAAATTAAATGATGAATTCAAGAATAGATTAGTGGAATGTAACCATAAAGGAGTTAGGATTTATTACCCAATGACTTCCTTTGAAAATCTCTCTAAATTTTGCCTTCCACCGAGCTCCAAATTGATATTTGTGATATGAACTTCAACCTGTAAAAATTACCCTTTTCTACCCAGCGATTCTCGCTTCTGCGATCCCAGGATAAAATCTGCGGTCTCGCACCTGCGGAATTTCCATCGCAGGTGCGGATTTTTTCTTGATGCACCTTGTCCGCTTCTGCGATCAAGAGGTCGCACCTGCGGACATTTTCCGCTTCTACGGTCCCAGACCGCTCCTGCGTTTCCTTCACTTGAACCTGCGGGCATTGGAAATGCGAAACTCACCTCGCACCTGCAACCCCAGACCATCTTCCAAAACCCGCTTCTGCGCTTGGTCGTCCGCAACTGTGGAAATGCACATGCGGTTCCCTCACTGCGTGTGCGACAACACCAGAAAATCCTTTAAGTCCAAGTGTTCACTCGTTAAGCACCCGAAACTCACTCGAGGCCCCGGGACCTCAACAAAACATACCAACCAATCCTAAACAGCATACAAACTTAGTAGAGCCTTCAAAATGCATCGAACAACATCAAAAACACGAATTATACACGAATTCAAGCCTAACGAACTTTGAAATTTCCAAGTTCTACAAACGACGTCGAAACATATCAAATCTCGTCCAAATGACCTTAAACTTTACACACAAGTCAAAAATGACACTATGAACCTACTCTAACTTCTGGAATTCCATTCTGAGCCCGATATTAAAATTTCCATTGCCAACCAAAATCGCCAAAATTCCAACTTTCTCCAATTCAGGCCTAATTCTACTATAGACCTCCAATTCACGTTCCAGACGCGCTCCTAAGTCTAAAATCACCTAACGGAGCTAAAAGAACCATCAAAATTCAAATACGAGGTCATCTACACACAAGTTGACATCCGATTGACTTTTCCAACTAAAGCTCCCAATTAAAAGAGTAAGTGTTTCAGTTCACTTCAAAAACCAAAACGAACCCTCTCGGCAAAGCAAAATAGCATAATTAGTTACGGGGAAAGCAGTTAATAGGGGATCGGGGATCTATTGCTCAAAACGACCATCTGGGTCGTTACATCCTCCCCCTTAAATCACTCGTTCCTCGAACGAGCATAGATACATACATGAAGCTGTGAAAAGATGAGGATAACGACTGCACATATCTCGCTCAGTCTCCCAAGTCACCTCCTCGGCTTGCTGACCCCTCCAATGGACCTTTGCTGAAGCAATGTTCGTTGACCTTAATTTTCTCACTTGCCTGTCCAAGATAGCCGCTGGCTCCTCAACATAAGATAGATCCTTGTCAAACTGGACTGAACTGAAATCCAATACATGAGCCAGATTATTGTGATACTTCTGGAGAATAGAAACGTGGAATACCGGATGAACTCCTGCAAGGCTGGGAGGTAGAGCAATCTCATAAGCAACCTCCCCAACACGCCGCAATATCTCAAAAGGACCAATTTACCTCGAGCTCAGCTTTCCCTTCTTCCCGAACCTCATGAAGCCCTTCATAGGCGATACCCGAAGCAAGACCCGCTCTCCAACTAAATGCTAAATCGCGAACCATCCCGTCCACAGAACTCTTCTGTCTGGACTGGGCTGTGCGTATTATATCCTGAATCACCTTCACCTTATCCAAGGCATCCTGGACCAAGTCTGTACCTAGAAATCGGGCCTCGCCTGGCTCGAGCCAAGCCACTGGGGACCGACACCGCCTACAATACAAAGCCTCATACGGTGCCATCTGAATGCTGGACTGATAACTGTTGTTGTAAGCAAACTTCATGAGTGTCATGAACTGGTCCCATGACTCTCCAAACTCCATTACACAAGCACGGAGCATATCCTCTAGAATCTGAATCGTGCGCTCGGACTGTTCGTCCATATGAGGGTGAAATGTTGTGCTCAGCTCCACCCTAGTGCCCAAATCCTGATGTACGACTCTCCAGAACTGTGATGTAAACTATGTACCTCTATCTGAAATGATGGAAACTGGGACACCATGAAGGCGGACAATTTCTCTGATGTAAATCTCATCCAACCTTTCTGAAGAGTAAGTAGTCATCACCGGGATGAAATGAGCTGACTTGATCAGCCGATCCACAGTCACCCAAATAGCATCGAACTTCCTCGAAGTCCGTGGGAGTCCAAGTACGAAATACATAGTGATCCGCTCCCACTTCCACTCTGGGATCTCTAACCTCTGAAGCAAGCCACCCGGTCTCTGATGCTCATACTTGACATGTTGACAGTTGAGTCATTGATCCACAAACCCAACTATATCCTTTTTCATCCTCCTCCACCAATAGTGTTGTCTCAAATCCTGGTACATATTCACGACACCCGGATGGATGGAATACCGAGAGCTATGGGCCTCCTCAATAATCAACTCCCAAAGCCCATCTACATTGGGCACACATATCTGGCCCTGCATCCTCATCGCTCCATCATCACCAATAGTCACATCTCTAGCATCACCTCGCTGAACCCTGTCCTGAAGGACTAGAAGATGGGGGTCATCATACTGACGCTCCCTGATACGGTCATAAAGAGAAGACTGAGAGACCACGCAATCCAATACTCAGCTCAGCTCCGAAATATCCAATCCCACGAATTAAGTGGCTAAGGCCTGGACATCCAGTGCTAAGGGCCTCTTGTTGACACCCAGTTTTTCCTCAAATTATTTTCAAACTTACATATAAGTCCTCAAAATTACTCTTTGTAATAATGAGTGTCTTTCCCTATTTTTCCATATTTTTATTAAATTATTTTCCTGTTTATTTTAATATTTCATATCTAAATAATTCATAAATTATGCTAGAAATAATTTTAAAATATTTCCCTGCTCAGTATGTTATTTACAATCAAATTTTTTATCTAGTGAAACTAAATTATTTCAAAAATTATCCAATTGGGTCTCATTTAATTTCAATTACAATAACTTTACAATTATAGCCCAATTGAACATTTTATATTATTTTAATGCGAAACTTATGCATCTTTTGCACCTAATATTAGTTAGTTACTGTAATTTTACCTATTTTAACTTAATTTCATTTTTTATTATTATTGGCTATTTTAATTAATTAATTATCTATTTTACGGGTATTTAACATATAGCCACATCTATTTTAATGTTACCCACGTTTCAACCAAATCTCTAAACCCAATTTACCCAAACCCATAACCCAAATTCGATCCAGCCCAATCCAAAATTTAACCCGCCCCAACCCCTGATTAAATCTGAGTCGTTGATCAAATGAGATCAATGTCCCAGATTATTTCTTTACTTAATTAACCCCTCACTTACCCCCCTGACCCCTCTCATTCTTTCGAGACCGACCCACTCTCTTCTCGTCTCTTTCCCTCCAACTTCTCTCTAGAACCTTCGGGTTCACCTCCTTCTCCGATAAAGTTCATCTCCTCTCCGGCCACCTCCGACCTCTCTCCTTTCGACCACCAGCCTCCATGACGCCTTCTTTCTCTGGTTACTTCATCTCTGAAGCCTACAATGTTTCCGACCATGCCAAACAGTTGCTCGGGTTCCTGCTTGGGAGGTTTTCCGGCTCTCTCCGGTGGGGTTTTGACACGATTATGCCATAACCACCACTATCCCTAAGTTTCACGGCAGGTTCTTCTACTTTCTTTGGTTTCCTATGAAACCCTAACTTTGAACCTTTCGATCCTTTTAGATCTGTAACAAATCCATATATATTGATAGTTCTTTTCTTGTTTTCTTTAAAAATCTCTCAGTTTCCTAAACGATTTCTCATCTTTTTATAACTAGGGTTTTAAAATCCTTTACAAAAATATTTTCTTGCTAATTTCTTAGTATTATTTCGTGATTTTATTATGTTTGAGCATTATTGGAACCGTTCTCCTTTTGTTTGAGTCATTTTTGTTAAAACCCCTAAATTTCTTGGTTCAATCTATGAGTCCGAGTATTGTTGCAATATTGTTAACATGTTCTAACATGACTATTGTGCTTGTGTGTATATTCTATGTGTGCTCGTGATTTCTTGCTCCAAATGATGTTAGGGCCCTTGTCGTCTCTGCCTAAACCATGCTTGTCTGACTAGTTCCTTCAATTATCTGCTATTTTTTCGATACGAATCCCTAATTAACTGATTAGGGATTCTGATGTTTGCTATGTGTTCTTTCAGTATCGTTTTATTATTTTGACTCTCTATGATTAGTGCTTTGTTGGTAGTCTTTACTGATTCCTAGTTTTCCTTAAAATTTATGATGTTTTCCTTTGATTGACACTGGTTCCCTGTGATTTGAATCTCACTCGAGATTTCCTTGACTGACTTATAGAATTAAACTATATTATGCCTTATTTCTATGAATAAACATGCTGTCGAATTAATTAATATACACTTTCCTTAATTGGTATATTCTATACCTAGTCCTAATCGCATGCTCTATTCTATACTGTTCCTTATATGATTAAATCAGCTTCTCAGTTGATTCCTTTATTTATTTGCTGCCTGTTAATACTGATTTGAACTCGACTCCTTCATTTAAGGGAGTATCTTTGCTGATTTTACACTAATTGATTCCGAGTCCCCTTAATTACTACTTGACTTTGATTTTTACCTTATTTACTACTTGCTTTTCAACTATATATACTCCTTCTCTTTCATTGTAAAGAGAGATCATATACTATTCTCTCTGCTCTCTCTCTTGTGCTAGAACTCTCTCTTTTCTCTTTACTTTATTACTGTTCTCTTTGCTCCTGTCTATTGTTAGCCGGCTGAAAGTCAAGGCTAACATTTTATTCTCACTTTGCTTTTTGCTTTTTGCATTCTTCTTTGCTCTCTCATCACTGGTATTTTTCTAATTAATTTACAAGTCTCAAACCAATGTGCTTATTATTGTTTCAGTTTGTTATCTTCCTGATTTTCTTCTACTTATGCTTGTACTTCTCAACATGCAATTGAATCTTTTTTTTATCTGTTAGTACCCATCATGCTTTATCTCTTTTTGACTTACATGCTGAGTCAGTGATGCTCGTATGACTATTGTTTACTCCTAATTTTACCAGTTATAACTGTATTCTATTGTTGTCTATTATCATGTCTAAACTTGGCTATTTCTTGGTCCCCTGAACTTCTTTGATTTATGTAACTATGCCTAAATGAGTTTCTTAAGTCCATGGATCTCCTTTGTTATTATTGGACCTACTTGTCCCCTTACCCCATTATCCTTGTGTGCAATTCTACACTATTGAACTCTTTTTCTGTGATTAATACTTCTGTTGTTTTTCAAAAGTTAATCTTTCAAAACAACTCTCCAGTTTTTGCAAACTCTGTTCAACTACAAACTTTTCTCTCCTTCTAGCACATCTCACTACTCTTAGAAATTTAGGTTCTACCCCCTTCGTGTGAGCACTACCTTGGGTGCCTCTGAGTACCCATTGAACTCTGACACACAAGGCTGGTAATTCCACACTGCACTTGCTCAACTTTGGTAACAATGTTTGGGTGCTAGTATTGGCTAGGGATCCATTGGGGCCCTAGGGAGCTTTGTCGCACTGGACCATGAAAGGCTGTGAAACTCGAAAGGATTGAGGTTGGGAGATATGGGCCTGATTGAAGGCTCCCTATAGAAGTAGCTTCTTATTTTCCTTTCAGTAACGTAATTTATTATCCCTAGTTTGTAATAATCTGTAATAAATATTTGGGGCTGGATAGTAATTATGGGAGGGGATTATGCATGCTTAGATAGTTATGGATAGAAATCATGACTATAGGACTTATTTACCTATGTGCGCAATAGTATCATGCTTAGGACATGCATACCATGCATTAGAAACCCTGTTTAGGTTGTTTACTTCAGCATCTATGCTATTCTCATCTTTATTTTAGAAATCATGCTCACAGCTAATAACTATAATAAAATGTGTCATAATGATACTGCTTCTGTATTTGCATCTACAAATCATGCTTCAGGACTCATAATCAATGTGTGCATAATCAGTATATATACGGACGCCTAGGAAAACCTTAGGACTAATACCTATTAAAACAAAAATCAATTTTATGTCTTGCATGTATTAAAAGGTGGTCTTTAAAACCAATCAGTCCTTTTTTTCTAAAATTCTTTAGACTTTGCTGTTTGTTACCATCCTCAACTCATGCTTTGCCTATAAATTGCTGAATTTTTAAAACCATTCACCCTTTTTTCGAAATAGTACAAATAATTCTGTTTATTTAAAGTCCCTGCTCTGCTTTCAAAATTACTGGTTTCTGAAATTATTCATTCACTTTTTACTAAAATTCATTTAAACCGCTGACTCCTGCTCTGTTTTTGAACTACTAGGTTTCCAAAATCAGTCACTCCTTTCTGCAATCTCTCTGTTTATTTTTAATCCTGTTCTGTCTTCAAACTACTTTGTTTTATCCCTGCTTTATTACTGAGTTATTTTAAAAATATTCCCTTTTCTAAAAGCTCGTTGAAACCTGTTGTTTTGACACACAAATCTCATGTTTTAAGTTCTGACCTTGAGACCCTTATTGTGTTTGAGAAGTGATATTTATGTGTTTATTTGTGGAGGGATATATGAGCCCCTAACTGATTATGTGAATCCTTTATGTGCAAGTCTTAAATGTTTCTCTACTTGTCACCTAGAGTTTATCCTTTAAAACTTAAGGGTTTAGCCTAGTACTTACCTTGTAGGATTAGTAGTCCTAAACACCCTCCAGGACTTATAGAATGGGATGGGTAATAGCACGCAATAAGATTTCGTGACCAGCACGCGCTTCTAACCTCTACGGGGTGGGAAGGGCAGAATATGGATATGATGACCGGTGCGCTAATACCACGTGTAGCCCCTCTTCGAGGAGTGATTACCGGGTATTGCATTGATGTGATCCGTATTACTTTAAACCTAGGACAATTCTTTCTAAATATTTTTACTCTGATGTTTTTTCCCAAAAACCTTTAAAGATTTTCATACTTGTTTGAAATCCCCTCTTATATGAACCTTACTTGTTATTTGTTTACCGTCCAAATTCACAAAACTTCTTGGCTGGGACCCACAGTTGTAGATCTTGAGGGGTTCCTAACACCTTCCCCTTAGGATAACTTCAAGCCTTTACCCAATCTCTGGTAATGCGACCTAGTTCATGAGTTATCTACTCTAGGTGCCCTAATGCACCACAAAATCATTAGGTGGCGACTCTTCCTTAAACCTCTTCCCTTGAGGAGTTGTCCAGAATGTCATAAACCTGATCTCTCCGCACCTGACCCGTGCGAGGAAAAAAATGGGGGCGCGACAGCATGGCGACTCTGCTGGGGATATTCCCCAGGCTTACACCGTTACAGGTTGTCTTGTGAATTTGGACCTTTCAATTTCTGTTTAAATGTTTATGCCATTTCCTATTCCCGTTATATGTTGTTAACTGTTTAATTTCGCAAGTATTTATTTCGCCTGAACAAAACTGACGTATTTTCGTGTTTTCTTAGTAACTGCTTTCAATTATAACTTCCATATTTCCTTTCTTTACCGCTTTCCTCAATGTGAAAATACATGCCTACTTGTTTAAATGTTATTTATTGCATATCATGCTCCGCATTCATATTCCACTCGTGCCAAAAAAAATCCTATAGCAACCTTACAATAAGTGGTTGTGTTATTCCAATATTACTACCCCTAAATTCGGAAAGGCGTATTTGCGGTAAAACTAGTCGATCAGCGGTGCAGTTGAAAGTTTCGTGCTTTCCCCCTTGAGTTGTCCGCTCAAGGGTACCGGTCTAAAACCCCATAGAAACCTTACTCTATTGTATGTTGCATGCATCATCGTCAAACCTAGACAGGCTAACGTGTTGTCCGCCTAATTATTGATGTTAAATAGTCGAGTCTTGTGGGGGTAAAGGCCTAACTTGTTTGTTTTGCAGAAAGGAGGCACGAGGTCCCTAGATTCGGCATGGTCACCAATATCCACCCCAAACTACTAAACTGGTGGGATGATCTTCACTCCAGTGACAAAACAGTCGTCAGAAAACACTTGGGCAACCTGCCCTCTCTTCTGGACATTCAGCCTAACAACATGATGATAGAAACTGCTACCTTGTTCTGAGACTGTGATCGCTCGGTCTTTCGCTTTGGAAACAATGAGATGACACCATTGCTAGAGGAAATATGAGGGTTAGCCGGTTTAGCTTGGGAGTCTCCAGGGTTATTGATGCCTGAAAACCGTACATACCGAGGTTTTCTCAAGATTATGGGACTAAAGAAAAATCCAGACTTGGTCTGCTTGGAAGACTCGTATATCCCCTTTGACTATTTGTATGAGAGGTATGGTCATAACCAGTCCTACCCCACTTATTAGGCAGAGTTCTCCCTTACTTCTCTGGGGCACATTCACTGCCGGGTATTCGTCTTTATAGTATGCTTCTTGGGTCTGATGGTGTTCCCAACAAAGAAAGAAAGGATCCACACCGGGTTGGCTATGGTTACCAAGACTCTGATGGAAGGGGTTGACGGGCAGGACTTCAGTATTGTGCCAATGATCATTGCTGACATGTACCGAGCCTTGGAAAAGTGTCAATGAGGGACAAAACATTTCGAGGGTTGCAATCTATTACTCCAACTGTGGCTCACTGAGCATTTGCAAAAGGGCTACTACCGTCAGGACATCCATAGGAGAATTTGGGATGATCATATTGCTTTCCATCATCCAAAGCATATGAACTACACCCCCGACATGTTTGCTTAGCGGGAAAATGCCAATGGATGGGCCGAGTTGCTCGGGAACTTGACCGAGGATCAGATTCAGTGGATGTTTGAGTGATTCCCAACCGACGAGTCCATCATCCGAACTCGAGATACGCCATTTTTTTTATTGATTGGTCTAAGAGGGACGTATCCTTACATCCCGATCTGAGTCATGAGGGAGGAAGGAAGGAAGCAAGTGGTACCAAGGGTCGAGAAGATGAGTCATCTCAGGGCAGATTTCCAAAACGACGGCACTCCTCATAAGTGCCAAGCTCCGCATTTGTGGCACTGCAAGATCCAGTTAGAAACGGACACTATTGAACCGGACAGGTATCATGCTGGTTACTCTCCTTATTATCTGGGATGGATGGAAAATAACTGGGGTGGAAGTATCGAGCAAGGGTTTGCTCAAGGCCACAGGGTCATAGATGAGAAGGCCGAGGCAACGACTAGACTCAACCAGTTGCGCAAGAGGATCCGTGATTGTGAAGAAGATCATCACAAAATAAACGAGGCCAACAAGAAGCTGATAGAGGAATGGAAAGACATGGCCATAACCTCCACCCAGAGGCTAGCACACTTGGAGCGAGGCATAGTCGACTTAGAGGAGAAGTTCATTAGGAGGATCGAGACCTGTCAAAAGACCGAGGGAGCCGAATGAGGAATTCTAGCCAGGACCTACTTGCTGCTGGGACTCCGCGAGATGGGGATGATGATCAAGGCGATCAGAGATGCCGAGTCTGGGGAAGGTCCATTTGGGACAAAGTAGATAGGATTGTCTTTACTTTTCCTTCTGATGTAATAAGGCCCCTGGCCATTAGTGACATTTTATATTTTTCGCATTCTTAGAGTCGTGTTGGATTTGTCTATTTTATTATCAATAAAATGAGGCATTTAGCATCTTAAATTATCCAAATCAATTTGTTGCTAGTCCTACCTCGGGCACAAAGAGGTCCCCAACTTAGGACACGCTTTACATTTCCGCCTTATGTGTTTAAATACTGCAATATTTTTTTTATGACCCTCACTAACTTCATTACTTTTTTGTTTTTTTTTTTGTTTTCTTTATTTATTATTCCCCTCCCCAAAGGTTGGTTCGCGCATTCTGGCATCATCCGCCTACCGCACAAGATCAAAGGGCCCTCCTCCTACTCCTCCTTCTAGTCCTCCCAAAGGAAAAAGCAAAGGTAAAACTAAGATGGCAGAGGCAAGCGGTGTCAGAAAAGACAACAGGGATGCACAGGTTGAGATCACTGATGGTCGGGGTATTCAGGTTCTGCAAGAGGGTATGTCTCCACTGGAGAAGAAGCTGTTGAAGTTCCAAGAGGAACTTGACCAAGTCAAGAATTTGGCTCACCTATCACTTTCCCTCAATGTTCCAGATATCCACTTCCCAAAGGCCCCAAACCCCATGTTACCACAAAACACCCCTAAACAACTGAATCACCCCAAAGACCAAGTCCCGCCAGCACAATGCAATGCTTGTCACCATAACACTCCACCTCTACAGGGGCAGACAAAAGACCACTTCCAGGCCTACAATAATCCCATTTACGTGGAAACAATGGCTCATTCCACACCACATACCCCTGAGTCTGACGAGAAGGATAGGCTCATCAAGAATTTGACCGAGGAACTCAAGAAGTTGATCAATCGAGTTCAGGGCGTCGAAGGAGTTAGAGGGATTGAGGGGATGAACTATGAAGATCTTTGCATACAGCCTGATGTCGAACTGCTCGAGGGGTACAAACCTCCTAAGTTTGAGATGTTCGATGGTACTGGTGATCCAAGAGTCCATTTGAGAACTTACGACGACAAATTGGTTGGCGTGGGAAAAGATGAAATAATCCGCATGAAACTCTTCATGAGGAGTTTGAAAGGAGATTTACTGTCCTGGTACATCGGCCAGGATCCAAATAAATGGATTAATTGGGTAAGCATGGAAACAGACTTCATGGATCGATTCAGGTTCAACATGGAGAATGCTCCGGATGTATTCTACATCCAGAATTTAAAGAAGAAGCCAACGGAGACCTTTCGCGAGTATGCTACTCGTTGGAGGTCAGAAGCTGTCAAGGTTAGGCCAGCCTTAGAATAGGAACAAATGAAGAAATTCTTTGTACGAGCTCAGGATCCTCAATATTACGAACGGCTGATGATGGTCGAAGGTCACAAGTTTTCTGACATCATCAAATTGGGAGATCGAATCGAAGAAGGCATCAAAAGCGGTATGGTTACCAACTTTGAAGCTTTACAGGCTACTAACAAAGCTCTACAGTCTGGTGGTGTGTCCAGAAAGAAGGATGTGGGAGACGTGATGGTCGCAAAACAAGCCAAGTCCCCGCCCAAATACCAATTATATCCAACACCCTCATTCACATACCAACCAGCTCCAAGTTACCAAGCATCTTCACCTCAATACCAAGCACCCTCACCCGCATATCAAGCTCCACCACCCACATATCAGCCTACCTCGCCCAGATACTCCCAACCAGCCCCCGTTTACAACGCCTACAATTCCCAACCTTCTCACTACCAATCACACCTACTCGCCAAAACATCCCAAGACCTCGCCCTAACTTCGACCGTCGCCCTCCAAAACAGTATACTGCCATATCTGAGCCCATTGATCAACTATATGAAAGACTCAAAGCCGTCGGTTATGTCACAGACATTCCTGCTGCCACCCCTAAGAACCCTTCTCAGTGGATCAACCCAAACAAATCATGTGCTTACCACTCCGGCATGAAGGGACACACCATCGAGGAATGTCGTTCCTTTAAAGACAAGATACAAACCCTCATAGACAACAAGATCATTGTAGCCAAGGACTCTTCTCCTAATGTTCGCAATAATCCGTTGCTGGACCACAAAGGTGGTGTCCATATGATTGAAGTATATGATGATTGGGATCCTGAGGGATCAATTGGGCTGATTGCAGAGGGTGATCTGAAGAAGCCCGCAATTACTCTCAACCCAATTGTGGTTCAGATGCATTCATCCATGGATACTGAGGTAACCATGTCTATTCCACTCGAGTTTGAATCGAGACCGCTCGCAAAGGAAAAGGCCCTAGTGCCGATCGAAGTTGAGTTTGTACGACCACTCGAAGTAGCAGTCCGGCTGCCTATAACATTTACTCCAGTGTGAATGAGGATGACCACACCTATTCCAGTAGCAGTGTCAACAACGCCACCCTTTTACTCAAATGCCATCCCATGCGACTACACAGTTGAAGCAAGGAGAAAGGGTAAAAGCAAATCTGAGGAAGCCATTACTGCACAGGGTATGACCAGAACTGGCAGAGTTTGCACCCCTGAACATTTGGCTGAATCTAGCAAGAAGGACGCCAACCGTCCTCCCACCATTGAGACAGGTTCAGACAATCATTGGAGAAAGATCTAAGCCAAAGAGTACTCAATCCTCGACCAGTTGAACAAGACACCAGCTTAGATATCTATCCTCTCTCTATTACAGAATTCTGAGATGCACATGAGTGCCTTGCTGAGAGTGCTGAGTGAGGCATACATACCAGACAATATCACTAGTGAGGAGATGTCAAACATGATGGGCCAGGTTCTGGAAAGCCACAAGATTACTTTCCATGAAGACGAGTTGCACCCTAGGGGTTAGGGCATAATAGAGCACTGCATATCACTGTGCAATGTGAGGACCACTTCATTACAAAGATCTTAATTGATGGGGGTTCCAGCCTCAACATTTGTCCGCTGATCACACTCAAGAAACTGGGAAAAAGTCTACATTATATAAAAGAAAGAGAGATCAATGTAAAGGCCTTCGATGGTTCGCAGAGGTCCACTATGGCAGAAATCACCTTCTGCTTACAGATGGGACCCACCTGGTTTGATGTAGACTTCCAGGTGATAGACGTGCCCGCATCCTTCAACTTGCTGTTAGGGCGACCTTGGATACACGCCGATGGGGCCGTGGAATCAACCCTAAATCAAGCGTTGAAGTTTGAATGGAATCATCAAGAGGTAGTCATTCATGGCGACGGTAGCAACCATATCTATGGTCGCCAGACTTTTTTGGTCACTGAGGGGAGAAGGAAGTTGGGTGGAGAAATCTACCACAACATTGAACGAGTTAACGCCATTGATAAGGATAAATGGTGGGACAGTAAGATCGAGAGAATCTTGAACTAGAAAGGATACGAGCCAGGCAAAGGGCTCGTTAAAAATCTCTAGGGAATAACGAAGCCAATAACACTCAAGAAGAACGGTACCTCTTTCGGGCTAGGGTATGAGTACACTTGGAAGGAATTCAAGGACTGGTGTCCACCATGGCGCAATCCCTACTACTCATTGGAGCAGCAAATAACTCACTTAGAACAAACTTTCCAGCAAGTTGATATTATCTACGGTACGGACGAAGAGGAAGCGTTAGCGGCAATGAGGGATTTATTTTTGGACGATGAGGACATGGACTGCTGTGTCATTCTTGAAGAGGGGGGGGGGGAGGAAGGCCCTTCCATACAGGTCGTGAGCAGAGGATCATATCTCAAGAATTGGTCTATCAGGACGACGAAAGCCCGTCGAGCCTCGGGGTAGCAAGGTTAACAAAACGAGCATTTATTTACAGCTTATTTGTTTAAAAAAATTTCTTCCTTCTCGCATTTTTAATTTCTGCAAGAAAGAGCTCCTGTGTTCAAATGATTATTCAATTTATCAAAGCATTTGCAGTTTCTCTATAAATCGTATGTTTACTTGCTACTGTTTTCCTCCCCATTACTTTATTTACACAACATTACTATTACTTATCTTGATGAACTGACGACTGTGACATGCAAAGAGGCAACACAACAAACGTATTCCGATTCAGACGAGGATGACATACCTGAGGATATTGTGAAAGAGGTTGAGAACTTTGAGAATAGACCTAAGTCTAACTTGGGCGAGACTGAGGTTGTCAACCTGGGAAACGCAGAGAACGTCAAAGAAACACGCATCAGCGTTCATCTGTCGCCATTAGAAAAGGAGGAATATACAGGGTTTTTAAGAGAATATAAGGACATATTCGCCTGGTCGTATAATGACATGACTGGCCTCAGTACATCTATTGTGGCCCACAAGTTGCCAATTGGTCCGATATGCCTATCAGTGAAGCAAAAGCTCAGGAAGTTCAAACCAGACATGAGCTTGAAAATCAAAGAAGAGGTCACCAAGAAGATCAACGCCAGGGTTCTCCGGGTGGTTGAATACCCGACATGGTTAGCCAACATCGTGCCTGTGCCAAAGAAAGATGGGAAGGTTAGAGTCTGTGTCGACTACCGGGATCTCAATTGGGCCAGTCCGAAGGACGACTTTCCTTTGCCAAATATACACATCCTAATTGACAACTGCGCCAAGCATGAGCTATAGTCCTTTGAAGATTATTTTGCTGGCTACCATCAAATTTAGATGGACAAAGATGCTGAGAAAACGGCATTCGTTACGCCATGGGGAGTGTATTGTTACAAGATGATGCCATTCGGTCTTAAGAATGCAGGGGCCACCTACATGAGGGCCATGACTACTATATTCCACGATATGATTCACAAGGAGATCGAGGTATATGTGGACGACATTATCATCAAATCAAGGAGAGCCACTGACCATATGGAACATCTGAGGAAGTTCTTCAACAGGTTAAGAAAGTACAATTTTAAACTTAACACTGCAAAGTGTGCATTCGGGGTTCCTGCTGGCAAGTTACTAGGGTTCATCGTCAGTCGCCGAAGAATAGAACTGGATCCATCAAAGGTCAAATCCATCCAAGAATTTCCGCCACCAAAGATCAAGAAGGATGTTATAAGTTTCCTGGGGAGGCTCAACTACATCAACCGGTTCATAGCCCATTATACTGTCATTTGTGAACTGATCTTCAAAATGTTTAGAAGGATGCTGCAACCAAATGGACTGAGGATTGTCAAAAGGCCTTCGATAGAATCAAGTGGTACCTCTAAACACTACCAGTACTGGTACCACCCGAGCCAGGTAGACCTCTATTACTTTACCTTGTTGTGTTAGATGGAGCTTTCGGTTGTGTTCTTGGGCAACATGACGAAACAGAAGGAAAGAGCAGGCCATTTACTATCTTAGCAAGAAATTCACTCCATATGAAGCCCGGTACTCCTTATTGGAACGCACTTGTTGTGCTCTGACTTGGGTCGCACAAAAGTTGAGGCACTATTTTTGTGCATACACAACGTACGTCATATCAAGGATGGATCCGTTGAAATACATCTTTCAGAAGCCTATGCCCATTGGCAAACTGGCCAAATGTCAAATCCTGTTAAGTGAGTTCGACATTATTCATGTGACTCAGAAGGCGGTCAAGGGACAAGAATTAGCAGATCATCTCGCTGAAAATCCTATGGACGGGAAATACGAACCATTAAAAATGTATTTTCCCGATGAAGAAGTGTCATTTCGTAGGAGAGGACATTGCAGAATCCTACGATGGTTGGAGGATGTTCTTTTATGGGGGCACAAACTTCAAAGGTGTAGGTATTGGGGAAATCTTAATATCAGAAACCGGTCAGCACTATCTAGTATCCGCCAAACTCAGGTTCCCCTGCACCACCAGTATGGCTTAATATGAGGCCTTCATCTTGGGGCTCAACTTGGCCATCGACATGAACGTTCAGGAGTTATTAGCGATTGGTGATTCAGACCTATTGATACACCAAGTACAAGGAGAATGGGTGACCAAGAATTCCAAGATACTGCCATATCTACATCGTGTACAGGAGTTGGGAAAGAGGTTCACGAAGATAGAGTTATGGCACGTCCCCAGATTCCAGAATGAGTTCGCCGATGCATTGGCTACCTTGTCATCTATGATCCAGCATCCAGACAAGAATTTCATCGATCCCATCCCAGTGGAGATCCACAATCAGCCGGCCTACTGCGCCCATGTTGAAGAAGAGGCAGACGGAAAGCCTTGGTTTCATGATATCAAGGAGTACTTGGAAGAAGGATAATATCTAAAACTTGCAAACGCTACTCAGAAATGCACACTTCGAAGGTTGTCAAACAATTTCTTTCACAGCGGAGGGGTCCTGTATAGGAGGACTCCTGATTTGGGTTTACTAAAGTGTGTCGAAGCAAAAGAAGCAACAAAACTATTGGAGGAGATACATGTTGGTACATGCGGCCCTCATATAAACGGTTTCGTTCTAGCAAAGAAGATACTTCGGGTTGGTTATTTCTGGATGACCATGGAAACGGATTGCATCCAGTATGTCCGGAAGTGCCAATGTTGTCAGATACATGGGGATATGATAAAGGTACCTCCGAGTGAGCTTAATGCAACAAGTTCATCATGGCCGTTCGCCGCCTGGGGCATGGATGTTATTGGACCAATCGAGCCTGCCGCCTCCAACGGACACGGGTTTATTATGGTTGCCATTGATTACTTTACCAAATGGGTTGAAGCAGCCTCTTACAAAGCTGTTACTAAGAAATTCGTGGCCGACTTTTTCCACGACCGCATAGTTTGTCGATTCAGAGTTCCAGAGTCAATCATTACCGACAATGGTTCCAACCTCAACAGTGACCTGATGAGAGCCATGTGTGAAACCTTCAAGGTCAAACACAAGAATTCCATAGCATACAGACCTCAGATGAATAGAGCCGTTGAGGCTGCCAACAAGAATATCAAGAAGATATTGAGAAAGATGATAGAGAAGCACAAGCAATGGCATGAGAAGCTGTCACTCGCCTTACTGGGATACCGCACCACAGTCCGCACATCAATTGGGGCAACTCCTTATATGTTTGTTTATGGTACAAAAGTCGTTATTCCTGCCGAGGTCGAAATTCCATCCCTGAGAATCATACAAGAAGCCGAACTCAGCGATGCAGAGTGGGTATGAAGTCGTTATGAGCAATTGGCCCTCATAGACGGAAAAAGAATGAACGCAGTTTGTCATGGTCAGCTATATCAGAACAGAATGACCAGAGCCTTCAACAAGAAAGTCAAGCCGAGACGATTCATACCGGGGCAGCTGGTGTTAAAAAAGATCTTTCCTCACCAAGACGAAGCAAAAGGGAAATTATCTCCCAATTGGCAAGGCCCGTACATGGTTCATCAAGTGTTGACAGGAAGAGCGCTCATACTTGCAGAAATGGATGGAGAAATCTGGCCAAAGCCAATCAACTCAGATGCAGTCAAGCGCTACTATGTGTAACTTTCATGCTTTTATCAAATCTTGTAAATTGAATTACGCCTGACCTAATTCCTATTTAAGAGGGGATACGTAGCCAGCCCTATGGGTTCGGTCACATTTTAATAAAAATTTCATTTCCCCCACGAATGGAAACTGGGGCAGAATTTTGAGGAGGGACCTCAAAATTCCGAAGCAAATGCAGCCGAGCACCGCACAAGCAACAGCCAGAAGCATTCACCCATAAAACTGGGGCAGAATTTTAAGGAGGACTCTCAAAATTCCATAGCAAGAGAGGTTGCAATGCCTTGAACTGCATCGTGGTCATCGGTTCATCCAAAAAAAAAAATTATTACTTTAAATTATATGTTATATTTTTATAAAACCATGCATATTTGCTTTCTAAAAAAATAACTTGTTTAGCAACGCTACCCCTGTGATATGAACAACAAAGTCCTCGTTATCAAGCAGACATGCCGAGCCGAACCAGCGGGGATGCGAACTAACCTTCCCCTTTACAGAACTCACAATTTTTCTTTGGATGCAGGAACCAAGACGGCGAAAGCCCAGAACACATTACTATCTTCGCACGATGCATATTTCTAAGGACACGCTCTCAACCTCTTCGCACATGCCGATGCCTACTATCATAACAAACAACACTTATTCACCACAATCGTATCACCGCAGTTTATCATCAGTTAAGAACTCTTACTGTCGTTTATTTTCCCACACTGCATAAGGCTACCATTCTGCCTTCTGAGGTTCTACGCTACCTCCCCTGCATTTTATTTCCTGCATTGCATAAGGCTACCATTCTGTCTTATGAGGTTCTACGCTACCTCCCCTGCATTTATTTCCTACACTGCATAAGGCTACAATTCTGCCTTCTGAGGTTCTACGCTACCTCCCCTGCATATTATTTCCCGCACTGCATAAGGCTACCATTCTGCCTTCCGAGGTTCTATGCTACCTCCCCTGCATTTTACTTCGTTGCATAAAGCTCCTATCTACCTCTTCAAAGCAACCACCTTTCGTGACGTTACTTATTTATGCTTCTCTCGAGCTAAGCTCTGACCCTCTTTCCTTTCGCAAATTGCAAGACTAAACTTTGTCTTGTTAGCATGATACCACTGCATTCTTCATGGACTGAAATATCGCCAACTTGTCCAAAGGTGTCATCGTTCGGAGGCACCATCTTCATGGCCCGAGAACATCATTTCATGGACTGAGGATATCTTTAAGTCAACTTACATATCATTATTCAAAGGCACCATCCGCATGGCCCGAGAACATCATTTCATAGCCTACGAATCCCGCACCAAGTGATTCACGACCCAGGACATCATGGTCTAAGGACATCATCCTCAATTGTCTAAAGACAGCATTCATAGTCCAACGGGAACTTGTATCATGTTTATATTATGCACGATATTTGCAGGTAATCCGGCCAGGGACGGCCAGCCAGGTAGGAGCGGACCACTCCAGTTCTCCGATACAACCCCGTAAGACCTTCCTACTTTACCTTACCTCGCACCTTGCGTCCGTTCTTGTGAAACATCACCGGTATATTTCGCCGAGGATTCCGGAACTACATACGGCCTGATTCCTATAAAAGTAGGGATCTGTAGGCAGCTCAAAAGCCAGGGTGCAGCCTAAATCTCTCATACAATTTCCATTCGGTGAATTGGCCATCATATCTTTACCCGACAACTCTTTCATCCTTCCCGGGTAAAATGGGGCAGTTGTTGATACCTAATTTTTCCTCAAATTATTTTCAAAATTACATATAAGCCCCTCAAAATTACTCTTTGTAATAATGAATGTCTTTCCCTATTTTTCCATATTTTTATTAAATTATTTTCCTGTTTATTTTAATATTTCATATATAAATAATTCATAGATTATGCTAGAAATAATTTTAAAATATTTCCATGCTCAGTATGTTATTTACAATCAAATTTTTTATCTAGTTAAACTAAATTATATCACAAATTAGCCAATTGGGTCTCATTTAATTTCAATTACAATAATTTTACAATTATAGGCCAATTGAACATGTTATATTATTTTAATGCGAAACTTTTGCATCTTTTGCACCTAATATTAGTTAGTTACTGTAATTTGACCTATTTTAACTTAATTTCATTTTTTTATAATTATTGGCTATTTTAATTAATTATCTATTTTACGGGTATTTAACATATAACCACATCTATTTTAATGTTAGCCACGTTTCAACCCAATCTCTAAACCCAATTTACCCAAACCCATAACCCAAATTCGATCCAGCCCAATCCAAAATTTAACCTGCCCCAACCCCTGATTAAATCTGAGCCGTTGATCAAATGAGATCAACGTCCCAGATTATTTCTTTCCTTAATTAACCCCTCACCTACCCCCCAGACCCCTCTCATTCTTTCGAGACCGACCCTCTCTCTTCTCCTCTCTTTCCCTCCTACTTCTCTCTAGAACCTTTTGGTTCACCTCCTTCTCCGATAAAGTTCATCTCCTCTCCGGCCACCTCCGACCTCTCTCCTTTCGACCACCAGCCTCCATGACGCCTCCTTTCTCTGGTTACTTCATCTCTGAAGCCTTCAATGTTTCTGACCATGCCAAACGGTTGCTGGGGTTCCTGCTTGGGTGGTTTTCCGGCTCTCTCCGGTGGGGTTTTGACACGATTATGCCATAATCACCACTATCCCTGAGTTTCACGGCATGTTCTTCTACTTTCTTTGGTTTCTTATGAAACCCTAACTTTGAACCTTTTCGATCCTTTTAGATGTGTAACAAACCCTTATATATTGATAGTTCTTTTCTTGTTTTCATTAAAAATCTCTCACTTTCCTAAATAATTTCTCATCTTCTTATAATTAGGGTTTTAAAATCCTTTACAAAATTAGTTTCTTGATAATTTCTTAGTATTATTTCATGATTTTATTATGTTTGAGCATTATTGGAACCGTTCTCCTTTTGTTTGAGTCATTTTTGTTAAAACCCCTAAATTTTTGGGTTCAATCTATGAGTTCGAGTATTGTTGCAATATTGTTAACCTGTTCTAACATGACTATTGTGCTTGCGTGTATATTCTATGTGTGCTCGTGATTTCTTGCTCTAAATGTTGTTAGGGTTTCTGATTCCTTGTCGTCTCTGCCTAAACCATGCTTGTTTGATTGGTTCCTTCAATTATCTGCTATTTTTTTTATACGAATCCCTAATTAACTGATTAGGGATTCTTATGTTTGCTATGTGTTCTTTCAGTATCGTTTTATTATTTTGAATCTCTGTGATTAGTGCTTTGTTGGTATTCTATACTGATTCCTAGTTTTCCTTAATATTTGTGATGTTTTCCTTTGATTAACATTGGTTCCCTGTGATTTGAATCTCACTCGAGATTTCCTTGATTTAATTATAGAATTAAACTATATTATGCCTTATTTCTGTGAATAAACATGTTGTCGAATTAATTAATATACACTTTCCTTAATTGGTATATTATGTACCTAGTCCTAATCGCATGCTCTATTCTATACTATTCCTTATATGATTAAATCAGCTTCTCAGTTGATTCCTTTCCTTATTTGCTGCTTGTTTATACTGATTTGAACTCGACTCCTTCATTTAAGGGAGTATCTTTGCTGATTTTACACTAATTGATTGCGAGTCTCCTTAATTACTACTTGACTTTGATTGTTACCTTATTTACTACTTGCTTTTCAACTATATATACTCTTGCTCTTTCATTGTAAAGAGATATCATATACTATTCTCTCTGCTCTCTCTCTTGTGCTAGAACTCTCTCTTTTCTCTCTACTCTATTACTATTCTCTCTGCTCCTGTCTATTGTTAGCCGGCTGAAAGCCAAGGCTAATATTGTATTCTCACTTTTCTTTTTGCATTCTGCATTTCTCTCTCATCATTGGTATGTTCTAATTAATATACAAGTCTCAAACCAATGTGCTTATTATTGTTTCAGTTTGTTATCTACCTGATTTTCTTCTACTTATGCTTCTACTGCTCAACATGCAATTGAATCTTTTGTTTATCTGTTAGTACCCATCATGCTTTATCTCTTTCTGACTTACATGTTGAGTCAGTGATGCTCATATGACTATTGTTTACTCCTAATTTTACCAGTTATAACTGTATTCTGTTGTTGTTTATTATCATGTCTAAACTTGGCCATTTCTTGGTCCCCTAAACTTCTTTGATTTGTGTAACTATGCTTAAATGAGTTTCTTAAGTCTATGGATCTCCTTTGTTATTATGTGACCTACTTGTCCCCTTACTCCATTATCCTTGTGTGCAATTCTACACTGTTGAACTCTTTTGTTGTGATTAATACTTATGTTATTTTTCAAAAGATAATCTTTCAAAACAACTCTCCAGTTTTTGTAAACTGTGTTCAACTACAACTTTTCTCTCCTTCTAGCACATCTCACTACTCTTAGAAATTTAGGTTCTACCCCTTTCGTGTGAGCATTGCCTTGGGTGCCTCTGAGTACCCATTGAACTCTGACACACAAGGCTGGTAATTCCACACTGCACTTGCTCAACTTTGGTAACTATGTTTGGGTGCTGGTATTGGCTAGGGATCCATTGGGGCGCTTTGCCACACCCAGACCATGAAAGGCTGTGAAACTCGAAAGGATTGAGGTTGGGAGATATGGGCCTGATTGAAGGCTCCCTATAGAAGTAGCTTCTTATTTTCCTTTCAGTAGCGTAATTTATTATCCCTGGTTTGTAATAATCAGTAAATAAATATTTGGGGCCGGATAGTAATTATGGGAGGGGATTATGCATGCTTAGATAGTTATGGGTAGAAATCATGACTATAGGATTTATTTACCTATGTGCGCAATAGTATCATGCTTAGGACATGCATACCATGCATTAGAAACCCTGTTTAGGTTGTTTACTTCAGCATCTCTGCTATTCTCATGTTTATTTTAGAAATCCTGCTCACAGCTAATAACTATAATAATATGTGCCGTAATGATACTGCTACTGCATTTGCATCTAGAAATCATGCTTCAGGACTCATAATCAATGTGTGCATAATCAGTATATATACGGACGCCTAGGCAAACTATAGGCCTAATACCTATTAAAACCAAAATTAATTGTTTTATGTCTTGCCTGTATTAAAAGGTGGTCTTTAAAACCAATCAGTCCTTTTTTTTTCTGAAATCCTTTAGACTTTGTTGTTTGTTACCATCCTCAACTCATGCTTTGCCTATAAATTTCTGAATTTTTAAAACCATTCACCCTTTTTTCGAAATATGTAGTTTCTGAAATTATTCATTCACTTTTTACTAAAATTCAATTAAACCGCAGACTCCTGCTCTGTTTTTGAACTACTAGGTTTCCAAAATCAGTCACTCCTTTATGCAAATCTCTCTATTTATTTTTAATCTTGTTCTGTCTTCAAACAACTCTATTTTATCCCTGCTTTATTACTGAGTTATTTTCAAAATATTCCCTTTGCTAAAAGCTCGTTCAAACCTGCTGTTTTGACACACAAATCTCATGTTTTAAGTTCTGACATTGAGACCCTTATTGTGTTTGAGACGTGTTATTTATATGTTTATTTGTGGAGGGATATATGAGCCCCTAACTGCCTATGTGAATCCTTTATGTGCAAGTCCTAACTGTTTCTCTACTTGTCGCCTAGAGTTTATCCTTTAAAACTTAAGGGTTCAGCCTAGTACCCACCTTGTAGGATTAGTAGTCCTAAACACCCTCCAGGACTTATAGAATGGGACGGGTAATAGAATGCAATAAGATTTCGTGACCAACACGCGCTTCTAACCTCTACGAGGTGGGAACGGTAGAATACAGATATGATGACCGGTGCGCTAATACCACGTGTAGCCCCTCTTCGAGGAGTGATTACCAGGTATTGCATTGATGTGATCCGTATTACTTTAAACCTAGGACAATTCTTTCCAAATGTTTTTACTCTGATGTATTTTCCCAAAAACCTTTAAAGATTTTCATACTTGTTTGAAATCCCCTCTTATATAAACCTTACTTGCTATTGTTTACCNTACCCAATCTCTGGTAATACAAACTAGTTCATGAGTTATCTACTCTAGGTGCCCTAACGCACCACAAAATCGTTAGGTGGCGACTCTTCCTTAAACCTCTTCCTTTAAGGAGTTGTCCAGAATGTCATAAACCCGATCTCTCCGCACCTGACTCGTGCGAGGGAAAAAAGGGGGGGTGCGACACCTCTCTGCTGGTGGAAGATATGCCAAACTCCCCAAACTTTCTACCCGGCGACTCATAGCATCGGCCACTACATTAGCCTTCCCCGGGTGGTACAAAATAGTGATGTAATAATCTTTAAGTAGCTCCAACCACCCCCTGATGCAAATTAAGATCCTTTTGCTTGAACAGGTGCTGCAAACTCCGATGATCAGTGTAGATCTCACAAGGAGCATCGTACAAATAATGGCGCCAGATCTTCAAGAAGTGAACAATAACTGCTAACTCAAGATCGTGGACATGATAATTCTTCTCATGCACCTTCAACTGTCTGGACGATAGGCAATCACCCTACCGTCCCGCATCAACATCGCGCCAATACCAATCCTCGAGGCATCATAATAGACAGTGTAAGACCCCGAACCTGTAGGCAATACCAATACTGGGTTTGTAATCAAAGATGCCTTGAGATTCTGAAAGCTCCCCTCACACTCCTCTGTCTAGTCAGCCTGGTCATAGGTGCTGCAATAGATGAAAACCCCTTTACAAAGCGACAGTAATATCCCGCCAAACCAAGGAAACTGCGGATCTCCGTTGCTAATGACGGTCTAGGCCAACTCTACACTAGCTCCACCTTTATCAGATCTACCTTGATCCCATAACTTGATACTACATGACCCAAGAATGCCACTGAGTCCAGCCAAAACTCACATTTAGAAAATTTTGCATACAAGCTCTTCTCCCTCAAAGTCTGAAGCATATCCGTCAGGTGTTGCTCATGATCTTCCCGAGTCCGGGAATACACTAGGATGTCATATATAAACACAATGATGAAAGAGTCAATATAAGGCCGGAACACACTGTGCATCAAACGCATAACAGTTGCTGGGGCATTGGTCAACCCAAAAGACATGACAAGAAACTCATAGTGACCATCTCTGGTCCAGAAAGCAGTCTTCAGGATATCCGACTCTCGAACCTTCAACTGATGATATCCTGAACACAAGTCAATCTTGGAAAACATCTTGGCACCCTGTAACTGATCAAATAAATTATCAACACGAGGCAATGGATACATGTTCTTCTCAGCTGGCAATAATCAATACACATACGCATATAACCATCCTTTTTCTTCACAAATATGACTGGAGCACCCCAAGGTGACACACTCGGCCTAATGAAGCCCTTATCAAGCAACTCCTGCAACTTCTCCTTAAAATCCTTTAACTAAGGAGGATCCATACGGTAAGGAGTAATAAAGATGGGCTGAGTGCCCGGCAACAAATCAATTCAAAAATCAACATCTCTGTCGGGCGGCATGCCGGAATATCAGCTGGAAACACATTAGGGAAGTCCCTCACTACTGGAACTGAATCAACTGTAGGGGTATCAATACTGACATCTCTCACATAGGCCAAATAATCATCACACCCCTTCTCAACCATACGCTGAGCCTTAAGGAATGAAATAACCCTGCGGGGAGTATACTCTAAGGTACCTCTCCACGCTAATCGCGGTAAGCCTGTCATAGCCAGTGTTATGGTCTTAGCGTGACAATCAAGAATAGCATAATGGGGCGACAACCAGTCCATGCCCAAGATAATATCAAAATCTACCATACTAATAAATAATAAATCGGCTCTATTCTCAAAACCACTAAGAGAAATCAAACACGACCGATATACGCGGTCCACAACAAGATAATCTTCCACAGCAGTAGATACATAAATAAGGGAATTCAAAGAATCCCGAGATACCCCCAAATATGGAGTAAAATAAGAAGACACATATGAATACGTAGATCCTGACTCAAATAATACCGATGCATACCTATGACAGACTGGAACAATACCTGTGATGACATAATCGGAAGCAACTGCCTGTGAATGAACTGGAAAGGCATAATACCTGGCCTGGACAAGCCTCCCCCTCTTGGGAGACCTTGACCTCCCCGACCTCCACCTCGAGCTGCCTGAGTAGGTGGGGCGGCAGCTGGGGCTGGAAGTATGGCCGGAGGACTCGGTGGAGCACGTGGTGGCTGAAAAGTCTGTGGAGGTGCACCCATCCTAAGTCTGGGGAAATCCCTCACCAAATGGAGAGTATCACCAAATTCAATACAACCCCTCAGAGGACGCGGCGGCTGTGACTGGCTTGGGCCAGGTCTGCTACACTGGACACTAATAGCACCCCGAGAAGGAGGTACACTAGATACTGGCGGTGCATAATAAGGCTCCGGAGGCCTGGGAGGAGCTGGAACACCACATGCAGCTGGAAGAGCTGAATGAACAGGGCGACTCACAAAACCCCTACCATGGCGAGCTGTTGGGGAACGAGCTCCTAAATTATGACCAGTCTCTCAAGACCTCTTGGCCTCTCTCTCCTCTCTGTCCCAGGAAAGCATGCCCTCCACTCTCCTGGAAATACTCACGACCAGCTGATAAGAGATATCCATCTCTAACTCCCTAGCCATACTGGTCTGGATACTGGGGTGGAGTCCCTCAATGAAGCGACGAACCCTCTCTCTGACTGTAGCAACCAAAGTCGGTGCATGTCGAGCCAACTCACTGAAACAGACTGCATACTCCGACACATTCATAGAACCCTGGTGCAGTTGCTCAAACTCTGCGCCAGGAATCCCTAAGGCTCTGAGGGACATACTCACGCAAAAACATATCTGAGAACTGAGTTCAAGTGAGTGAGGCTGCCTCGTTCGGACTACTCAACTCATAGGCACGCCACCACTAATAGGCTTCCCCTTTCAACTGGTAAACGGTAAAAAACCCACTCGTCTCCTCTATGCCCATAGTGCGGGAGGATACGATGACATTCCTCTAGAAAACCCTGAGCATCCTCTGAATCTAATCCACTGAAAATAGGTGGGTGGTAATTCTTGTACCTCTCAAGCCTAAGCTGCCCTGCCTCACAAGCAGCTACCCCGGTCTCATGTTGAACTGGAACCACTGGGGTCATAGGAATAAACTCTGGGACCTGATCAACCTGGACCCTCTGCTTAAGAGTACGGGCTAGGGGAGTTTGTGCCCCTCCCCCGGCCTGAGATGTGGTGGGAGCTAGTGGAATCAGTCCAGCCTGAGCTAATGTGCTAAACATGCTCATGAACTGAGCGAAAGTCTCCTGGAGGGCTGGAGCAGCAATGGGAACTTCCGGTGCCGGCCCTCCAGCTGGAGCTGCTGAGGCATCCTCTGTCGCAGCTCGCGCAGGTGCTTTGGCTGCACCGCATAGTCGTCCTCTACCCCGGCCCCGGCCTCTGGCGGCTCTAGCATGGGGCACGAGTGCCTAATTGTTGGATCTCCCGAGACGGGTCCTCATCATCTGTGGGAAAGAATAGAATAGAGAATTTTAGAATTTTGATGTCAATAACTCACACGACAAGGAAATCAAAGAAGTGTGATTGTTCTTAACAGCTCCATATCCTTCTGAAGATAAGTACGGACATCTCTGTACCGATCCGCGAGACTAATAAATCGACTTATGACTCACGATACCTATGAACCTAGAGAACTGATACTAACTTATCACGACCCATTTTCCCCCTCCGCAAGACGTCGTGACGACACCTGGTCGCTACGACTAAGTAAGCCTAATAACATCAAAATAACAGAAATAAAGCAATAACTGAACAACTGAACTTCATTAGATACTATATAAGGGTAGAATGTTGCTCGCCATATACAAGTAAAACCAAATCTCGAATATACACAATATTTCCCAAAATCGGGAATCACGAACCAAAAACTCTAACAGAAACTATCTAATTGTCTGCTATACATAGTGTCTAAAGAGATGAAAGAAGGGAAAATAATATAAGGGATAGAGGGGGGACTCCGAGGATGTGCTGACGCATGCAGATGTACCTTGAAGCCTCCGTTAAGCTGTTGCGGCTCCACTAATGATGGTGCGGATAAGATGTACTTGGATCTGCACACGAAAATATGTGCAGGAAGGGCATGAGTACACCACAATGGTACCTAGTAAGTTCCAAGCCTAACCTCGATCGAGTAGTGGCGAGGTCAGGTCAGGGCCCTATCGGAGCATAAATATAACAAAACAAAACAAGGAATATCACAGTAATAATGTCTGAAATGTAATAAGGAACGAATTAGGGAAAACAACAGCTTAGAACATGACAGTCCAACAGGGAATCTGTCGAGATACTGTCTCGTAGTCCCAAACGTAAATGTGTAGGGGGATCTCCCGGATGTTTCGTAGTCCCAAAGTAAATATGCAAGACATGGGGATCTCCCGGAATACCGTTCGGTAGTCCCAAAGTAAATATGCAGTACTGGGGGATCTCTCGACCGTTCTGTAGTCCAAGTAAATATGTAGTATAGGGGGATCTCTCGACCGTTCATGGCACAAAATCTTACAATTTATCCTAAGTGCAATTTAAGAAAGGCGGGTAAAACCACTAAACATGTTGCACGTAGTTCAAGTAAACAGTTAAGGTAAGTAGGCATGCTTTCTTAGTCTAACAGAATGCTACACAAACTAATAAGTTCAAACAAGAGGAAAGATAAGTTACTTTTTAAAGAGAATCGGGTTTTACAACACAAAGCCCGCGTACGTACTCGTCACCTCACGTACAAGGCGCTCATATAACAACAATAGTACCAATCCAAAGGGGAGTCCCCCACACAAGGTTAGGCAAGCAACTTACCTCGAACCAAGCTCAAATAAATCCAAAATTATGCTCTTTCCACGAATATCCGACTCCGAATGGCCCAAATCTATCAAAAATTAATTACATAACATAAATATATCTACAATGAACTAATCTAACTAACGGAATCAAAGTTAAATGAAGATATTGGAAAATCGCTCAAAAGGTCTCCCCGGGCCCACGTCTCGGAATCGGGTAAAAGTCACAAAATAAAAACACCCACATTCACCCACGACGTCACTCATACCAAAATTACCCAAATCTGATACAGAAATCTCGATCAAAACCCCAAAATTAGGCCTAAGAACTTTTCTCAATTTTCCCCAAATTTTCACCCTAATTCCGAAAATTAAAGATGAATTCAAGCATAGATTAGTGGAATGTAAAAGAATTAGGATTCATTACCCAATGACTTCCTCTGAAAATCTCTCTAAATTTTGCGTTCCACCGAGCACCAAATTGAATTTTGTGATATGAACGTCAAACCCTTGAAAATTGCCCTTTTTCTGCCCATCGATTCTTGCTTCTGCGATCCCAAGACCGCATCTACGGTCCCGCGCCTGTGGAATTTCCATCGCAGGTGCATCTTTTTACTTAATGCACCTCATTCGCTTCTGCGATCAAGAGATCGCACCTGCGGACCCTTGTCCGCTTCTACAATCCCAGATCGCTCCTGCGTTTCCTTCACTCGCACCTGCGTGCATCACAGATGCGGAACTCACCTCGCACCTGCGACCCGAGTCCATCTTCCAAAATCCACTTCTGCGCTTGGTCGTCCGCACATGCGGCCCCGCACCTGCGGTTCCCTCTCCGCAGGTGCGACAACACCAGAACCAGCACACCAAAAAATCCACTAAGTCCAAGTTTTCACTCGTTAAGCACCTGAAACTCACCCGAGGCCCCCTGGATTCCAACAAAACATACCAACCAATCCTGAAACACAATACGAACTTAGTAAAGCCTTCAAACTGCATCGAACAACATTAAAAACATGAATTATACACGGATTCAAGCCTAATGAACTTTAAAATTTCTAAACTCTACAAACGACGTCGAAACATATAAAATCTCATCCGAATGACCTCAAACTTTACACATAAGTCACAAATGACTCTATGAACCTACTCCAACTTTCGGAATTCCATTTTGCTCCCGATATCAAAATTTCCACTGCCGACCAAAATCGTCAAAATTCTAACTTTCACCAATTCTAGCCTAATTCTACTACGGACCTCCAATTCACGTTCCGGACGCGCTCTCAAGTCCAAATTACCTAACGGAGCTAACGGAACCAGCAAAATTCAAATCTGAGGTCGTTTACACACTAGTCGACATCCGACTTTTCCAACTCAAGCTCCCAATTAAGAGATTAAGTGTCTTGATTCACTTCAAAAACCAAAAAAACCCTCCCAGCAAAGCAAAATAGCAGAATTAGTTTTGAGGAAGCAGTTACACCGTATTTTGCTAGTTTCTCAAAACGATCAGTCGGGTCGTTACACCGTATTTTGCTAGTTTCTAGGGATTTACCTGATATTAGCATTTATATTGTATTGAGACCTCAGACTTATGGTATTTCTATAAATTTTGTTATTCTGTTTGCTTTCGTTATCATGTTTCAGCTTTCCTAGACAGGGTGTTAGTCGCCATCATGACGGGTAGGAATTTTGGATCGTGACATACGTTTAGTAAATTGTGGTAGTTGCTCGAAAGAGAATTGCGACACCTAAAGTACTCACTATCGGTATAGAATACTTAGGCGAATTTATAGGAAACGTTAGCGGGGAGGATTCCGACAATAGGCGAAATCATAACCCTAGACTCTTTGAATCTTGTCTACAACATTTGCTCTATTAGTTATAAATTACTGCATTTTAATTACTCTTCTCTTAGTTAGTAAACACTCAAATCGATATTTAATATTTCTGAAGATTGATTACTTGATTCTTGCAAAACTAGAGATTGTGATTAATGGGTTAATTCCCTATGGGATTCGACTCCGGATTTGTAAATCGAAATATATTTTCAACGATGCCTAGACCTCTTAAAATTCACAAATGGGCGTGATCAAGAGAATCGTAATTTTATCTTAACTGGTCAAGAATGTCTCAGCCGAATAAATTCACGTATTTTTCTCTTTCTTCTGTTTATAATGTGTACTTTTGTTTACGTATATAATGTCAGGATTATAATATGATATCTCCATACTAATTAACTTGATCCTCCAGTTTTATTCTTATCTATTACATGTGGATAATTGGTTGAATTATTTGGATGAACTTGAAACACAGTGATGAAGTAACTTATTCCTTAGGCACTCACAAGTCAAAAGAGGAACCTCACTCACAAGTAACTTGTAGCCCCGTTTTCTCATTTATTGCTTATTATATGTTCGTCTGTTATTATGTGACTTGCCGAGGTAGTTGGTTTGGTTCCGGAATATTTTGGAACGAATTGGAACACTTAGTCCCAAGGTTGGAAGCCTAAGTTGAAAGAGTTGACCGGATATTGACTTATATATAAATGACTATGGAATGGAGTTTGATGGTTCTGATAGCTCCGTATGATAATTTTAGACGTAGGAGTGTGTCCGGATATTGATGTGGAGGTCCATATATGATTTTGGCATGAATTGGCGAAAGTTGGAAAATTTTGAAGTTTGGAGAGTTGAGAAGTTTGACCGAGAGTTCACTATGTTGTTACTGGGCTAGGATTTTGGTTCCACATAATTAGGTCCTTTGTGTCATTTATGACTTGTGTGCAAAATTTGAGGTCATTCGCAGTTGATTTGATAGGTTTCGACATCGATTGTAGAAGTTGGAAATCCATAAGTTTCATTAGGCTTGAATTGGGATGCGATTCGTGTTTTTGATGTTGTTTGATGTGATTCGAGGCCTCGACTAAGTTTTTATCGTATTTTATGACTTGTTGGTATGTTTATTTGGGGTTCCGGTGCCCTCGGGTGTGATTCGGATCAAGTTCAGCTTCATTTTGGACTTTGTGGGATTGCTGATGTTCAGGTATCTGGTTTTCTTATTCGCGATCGCATGAGGAGGTTCGTGATCGCGAAGGCTTGTTTGGGTGAAGGGTAAAAATGTTCTATGCATTCGCGAGAGTTGGTCTGGGATCGTGGAGCTTTGGTCAGTAGTACTACACGAATGCGTGAATGGTACCACGTTCGCGAAAAAGGAAGGGGAGGCCTGGAATCCCACGCGTTTGTTCTTCGCGATCGTGAGAGGGAGTCAACGATCACGCAACTTCGAGTTTTTGTGTATTGCGTTTGCGGCTGGAGTTCCGCATTCGCGAAAGTCATTTTTTAGGGCAGCATTCTTTTGTTCTTCGCGACCGCGAGTGAGTTTCTGCTATCGCGAGGAAGAACCTCTGGACAACAGATATATAATTTCAAAATCGAGGGTTTGGACTCATGTTTCATATTTTGAGCTAGAGACCTCGATTTTGAGCGATTGTTGAAGGGATTTTCAAGGAGTTTATTGGGGTAAGTGATTCTAACCCGGATTTAGTTAGTATACATGAATCCATCATTATTTTTACCATTTAATTACTGTTTTGGGTTAGAAGTAGAAACTTCATAAACTATATTTTGAGGATTTGAAAGGCGATCTGAGGTCGAAATTGGATGATTTTGATATGGTTGGACTCGTTATTGAATGAGTGTTTAGATTTTATAAATTTTGTTGAATTACAAGATGTGAGCCCGGGTTGACTTTTTGACTTTGGTTAAAGATCTTAGCTTTATCATTTGGAATCAATTCTTATAGGTTTTATTGATAGTGTTATATTATTTTTGGCTAGATTCGAGCCTTCCGGAGATTGATACGCGTGGGAAGGGCTTGCCAGCGGAGTGATTTGATTTGCTTAAGGTAAGTGTCTTATCTAAACTCAATTAAGGCTCCAGTTTCCTGAATTACTGTGATACGTGCTATTGGGTATGCATATGCATGGGGTTGAATCCATCTGCAGACACCGGGATTATTGTGACATTGTGCTCAGGCTCTTATAAGCCTAGAATTTGACTGTTAAACCTTAAAATATGATGCTTCCCATATTTGTGACATTGTTGTGAACTATTTAAGCCATGTTTGAGGCTACATAGGGTCTTAATCCATGAATGACCTATTAAATGTTATTCTTTAATGAAAATGCCGGTTTGGGCTATGATAGTACACTTGCACATGCCTACACTTTAGCATGTCGTTTATACCAGTCCAGGAGCATGAGATTTGTTATCCACTCGCTTCATACATGTATACTTTTAGTTTATCATGTATGATATGATTGGATTGGGTGCCTGTGGCCACGCCGGACGGATTGTGTTTTGTGCCTGTGACCATGCTGGCTAGATTGTGTTTGCTAGCAGGTGAGTTGTTCGTGCGGATCCAGATATTGATGTTATTAGCACGTGAGTTATCCGTGCATCATGTGGATACAGATGCATCCACTATGGTCACCCTCTCATATTTTTCTCTTGATGGTCTACACGCGGTTATTGAGGAACTGATCGGTGGTTTGGTACGGTTATGGAAAAGTTGAGTAAATCTGGTCAGTGTTTTGTTTGGATTTTGCATTTCATCTTTACTTGCAATTTCCTTGATCATTTATCTGATTTAACTGTACATCATCTCTATATGCCAAGATGTTGACTGAGCAAGGTATTTGAGAAACTGTACACATACACACATGAATATTTCTTACTGAACCTTATGGTTGATTCAAATATTATTCTGTATCAGTTTAAAAGATGAAACTACACACGTGATAGCTAGCATCATTGATAACTCGTGTATATTTTACCTCGTCTGTTTATTTTCGATTCTTATTATGTACATTGGTTCGATTGTACTCATACTACACTCTGCACTTAATTGTACATATCCAGGTGTGGGGACCATTTATCAGCAGTGGGCTTGCGTGTTGGACTATCTGCTAGAAGCGAGGTAGAGCTGCATCCTTGGTCGCAGTTTGACTTGTCTTTTTCCTTTCATATTGTTGTTACAATTCAGACAGTCTATTTATTAATTTTTCAGTATCAGACTTGTATTCTGTTGCAGAAGCTCATGACCCGTATTTTGCCTGTTTCTAGGGATTTACTTGGTACTAGCAGTTATATTGTATTGAGACCTCATACTTATGGTATTTCTATAAATTTCATTATTCTGTTTGCTTTCGTTATCATGTTTCGGATTGCCCAGCCGAGGTGTTAGGCGCCATCACGATAAGTAGGGATTTTGGATCGTGACACACATCTAGTAAATTGTGGTAGTTGCTCAAAAGAGAATTACGACACTAAAAGTACTCATGATCGGTAGAGAATACTTAGGCGAATTTATAGGAAATGTAGCGGGGAGGATTCCGACAATAGGGAAAATCATAACCCTAGTTTCTTCGAATCTTGTCTACAATATTTGCTCTGTTAGTTATAAATTACTGCATTTTAATTACTCTTCTCTTAGTTAGTAAACACTGAAATTGATATTTAATATTTCTGAAGGTTGATTACTTGATTCTTGCAAAACTAGAGATTGTGATTAATAGGTTAATTCCCTATGGGATTTGACTCCACACTTGCAAACCGAATTATATTTGCAACGATCCCTAGACCTCCTAGAAGGCATAATTGGGCGTGATCAAGAGAATCATAATTTTATCTTAAATGGTCAAGAATGTCTCAGCCGAATAAATTCACGTATTTTTCACCTTCTTCTGTTTATAATGTGTACTTTTGTTTACGTATAGTAATGTCAGGATTATAATATTATATCTCCATACTAATTAACTTGATCCTCCAGTTTTATTTTATCTTTTACACGTGGATAATTGGTTGAATGAAATCGTTATTTGGATGAACTCGAAACACAGAGATGAAAGTAACTTATTCCTTAGGCACTCACAAGTCAAAAGAGGAACCGCATTTCATCGACTTTACAGTTCAATCAGATACTAAAGAAATGATTTAGGTAACATTTTCTCGACAAACATGATTTTAGTTATACCTAAAGGAGAACACAATGAAACATATGTTAAGAAATTAGAGTTTCACTTTATTCACTTGGATACCCTGTCTCGAAATTTATTCTAGACAATGCGTGTATATGTATATATATATATATTAAATGAAAAGCACACCATTTTCATTGAAAAAATGCTCTTGTAGAGAAAATTGGAGCAAAATCAATTTTGTTATTTAATGGTAAGGCGTGAGATTGACGCCTCACTTTTAGATTCAAAGTTTTGGTTGGTGCAATCCTCTCCAGATTTCACCCTTCTTCGTATTGAGGAGGAGCTAACAAAGTATCGGTCTATTGAAATAGCTCATGCATGGCATAAAACTACACCATATGAAGATGCTAATAAAGTAAAATACGTGTAGCTGTGAAGTTAATAACAACCCTAAGTTATTAGAATGCAGCTCATTAGAAGATGTTAGGAAACATAAGCTAATCGATTGCAAGCTTATGATCTTTCTCATTCATTGAACTCAACTTAAATACATGAACTCAATATTTTGAACTTTTAATCTGGATAAACTTGGTTAGATGAAAGGGTTATGCCTTAGCAAATAAACGTAACTTTTGGTTCAAATCAAACAAACACTAAAGAGACGATTTTAAAAGTATTTCTCATTCAAAAATAATTTTCACGACAAACTTTTTAGTTAAGGACACTTTGGGACTTCACTTTATTCACTTGGACTTCCTCTCTCGAAATTGTTCTAGACAATGCGTATATATAATAGGAGTATATGGAGTTGTAAATGAACCGCACGCCATTTTCAGTGCAAAATTCTCTTGTGGGAATATGTGATATACTGATTTTTTCCTTTTTGGGAGTATCTCCCATTTGGTTCGTGAATGACTTTTAGGCATCTTGTGTTAATTGTGCACAAGGCCGATTACATATCTTAAAGTAGATGCTATTTATAGTTTCTCTTGGTTGACGCCAATTTTTACTCTGAGTCAAAGCATTGGTTGGCACACTTATCTTTGAACCTATCCTTCTCCGTACTGATGAGGAGGGGCCGGCTAATTATCAGATCATGTGTTGAGAAGTTTTTGTTGGGATCGAAACAGTTTTTACTCTTAATTGGCAGATATTAAGTTATAATACCATTCGAGCTAATTAATTGATGTTAGCCACGGTAGTTAGAAAAATGTCCCTTCAAGTTTCAACAGGAGAAGTTAGTTCCAGATTTAATGAATTTAATTTTTAAGGAGCATATAACTTTGTAGGATAATTAATACAACTCGAATCTTGCATCTTCTTGTATGAAATGTGTTTAATCTAAAAATACATTTTTCGGTCAAAGTCAATATCAAGAAGAAATCGGGTTACTGATAATCAAGATTTACTTCATTTTTCTAATAATTTGATGAATAAAGCATATAATAAAATAATTGACAAAGAAAGAAAATACGAAATAGATTGATAATCACTCTCAAAATTGTAGCAGAAGTATTTACAGTTGAGCATTTCTCATAACCGTAATTATATACCGATTTCCCTTCTTTATTTATGGCAGGTTCGTGCATGTGTTCCTTCATTATGCTCTTTATCCATTCCGCTCATGTTTCTCCTTTTACAACTGTCAGGTCCGATTTTTTTTTCAGTGTAACCCCGAGGGTGTTCCTCATGTGCCTTCTTGTATTCTTTAACTCGACTAATTAAGAATGCCACTTGTCGCTATATTGATGGTCCACGCACCATGCCTTGTCACCTTGATGATAGTCCACAGGTCATGCCATTTTTCCACTAATACAGCTAGTTCCCCCACATTCTGAATATTCTCAACTGAATATTCGGGAAGTAGGTATTTACGGCAGAAATTCTTTGCCCCCGTTTTTCGAGTATCATAATGCTCTTTTCAGAATCGATACGATGTACGTCACATCCATTCAATGTCCATGCCACGTGGCTTAACTTGATTGATTCTGCAGTTTTCAACGCTATTTTAGGATTTTTATGAGGGTGCATCAGTCACAAAGTGACAGTTCTTTTATGACACTTAATAATGATCAACCTTGATGACAATCTCCTCTCCCTTATAAATACTTCATCACATTTGAATCTTTGAAATCCACTTCTGTCTTTTCTGTATTCATCTCCTTAATCTTCCTTCGTACTCCTCTGTCTTTTCTCTGTATTTTCTTTGTTAAACATGTCTTCTTCAACACCAGACCCTCGTAAAGTTGTGATTATTTATGATCTTTCTCCTTCTACTGCCCCTACAAGGAGTAGGAGAGATGGTTGATGTGCCGTAGAATTTCGGCACTTTTGATACTAATTACATAAAATTTAGCTCGTCTTTCAAAGCATTTTTAGTTATTTCTTATGAAGTTTTGATGTTTTGTAGTGTATGAGACTTGAAGAACCAAAAATATGAAAAAGAAGTCAAAAACCCATAGAAGGGCAGAAATGAGGCAAGTCTGCAGCCGTGGAAGTGATGTACGGACCGCAAACCTACCATGACTGAAGCAGATTTTTCATCCATTGAAGAGAAGAATATGCGGTATTATGCGGTCTCATAACGCTTCTGTGGACCGCATAATGACCGCACAATTGCAACAGGAGATCTTGCTGGAGCATATGTGCGATGAAGTCGGTGGTCGCATAATCACTATGCGAACCGCAGAACGAAAATGCGAGAGAGAACAAGGCCAATTACATATCTTAAACTAGATGCTATTGATAGTTTCTCTTGGTTGATGCCAATTTTTACTCGGACTCAAAGCATTGGTTGGCACAATTTTCTTTGAACCTATCCTTCTTCGTACTGATGAGGAGGGGCCGACTAAGTATCAGATCATGTGTTGAGAGGTTTTTGTTGGGATCGAAACAGTTTTTACTCTTAATTGGCAGATATTAAGTTATAATACCATTCAAGCTAATTAATTGATGTTAACCATGATAGTTAGAAGAATGTTCCTTTCAAGTTTCAACAGGAGAAGTTAGTTCCAGATTCAATGGATTTAATTTTTTAAGGAGTATATAACTTTGTATGATAATTAATACAACTAGAATCCAGCATCTTCCTGTATGAAATGTGTTTAACCCAAAAAATAGATTTCTCTGTCAAAGTCAATATCAAGAGGAAATCGGGTTATTGATAACCAAGATTTATTTCACTTTGCCAATAATTTGATGAATAAACCATAGAATAAAAATATTTGAAAAAGAAAGAAAATTCGAAATAGATTGATAATCAAGAGTGCGTTTAGAACTTTGTGAATAAAGTAAAGAATGATCGCATATATTTCAATGAAATATCATATGCCATTACAATTGTGGTCTAAGTCCTTATATAGGAGTACACAATTAAACAGTTTCCTTACTTAATTCGGGCTCCTTAATGGCATTAATCATCATGATTACCCGTTACTATATATAATTGTAATGGAAGTATTTATGGTTGAGGATTTTCCATAACCCTAATTACATACCAATTTTCCTTCCTTATTTATGTCTGGTTCGTGCATCTTCCCTTCTTAATGATCTTTATCCATTCCGCTCTTGTCCCCCCTCCCCCCTCCTCCCTCCCACTTTCTGAATATTCGGGAAATGGTAGATATTTATGGCGGGAATTCTTTGTCGTTGTTTCTCGAGTATCATAATGCTCTTTTCAGAATCGATGCGATGTACGTCACATCAATTTAATGTCCATGCCATGTGGCTTAACTTGATTGGTTCTGCAATTTTTAGCACTTTTTTAGGGTTTTTATGCGGGTGCATCAGTCACGAAGTGACGGTTCTATTATGACACTTAATAATGATCAACCTTGATGATGCTTGCCTCTCCTTATAAATACTTCATCACATTTGATTCTTTGAAATCCACTTCCTTCTTCTCTATATTCATCTCCTTAATCTTCATTCGTACTCCTCTATCTTTCCTTTGTATTTTCTTAGTTAAACATGTCTTCTTCAACAATAGACCCTCGTAAAATTGTGATTGTTGATGAGCTTACTCCTTATATTGGCCCTACTAGGAGCAGGAGAGGTGGCAAACTCCACAGTCTTGGTTCATTATCTACTCGCAGTTCTACTTCTAAAAGTAGTTCTGTCAACCCATCTTCTTCTAGATCTAGAGCCCATTTAACCCGTAGATCTTCTTCTTAGAGTAGGGATTAGAATGAACCCATGCGTGAGCCTACAATTTCTGAGATTGTTCCTGAAGAGTTTTCCTTTATGTAAGATCGTGAAGCCATGAAAAATCAAGTTTCTTCTATAGCTTCCCTTAATCCTGCTAAACACTACCCAAGTTTGATCACTCTTGGTCTACTTTCTTTATTTCGGCATAAATGTCAGTAGAAGCCATATTTTCCAGTTTAATTTCCTGGTGCCAACCAAAAAATCACTTCTTACCATGTTGGCTTCTCTTTCATTTATACCTATCCTTTAATTTTAGGGTTTAAACCTTCCATTTACCCAGTGATCATTAAATTCTGTCGCTATTTTAATGTTTGCCTTGGTCAAATCGGTCCCATCGTATGGGGGCAGTTGCTTGCCTTCGCTATTTGCCGGATTTGGTTTCCGCTCCTTTTACCTTCCGTCACTTACTTCACCTTTACTCTCATAAGTTGTTTTGTGAAGGTGTCTTTTCTCTTGTGGATAGAAGTAAAAGGGTTTTAGTCAGCCCCGAGGATGACCATGACCATGGCTGGTATGCCCGATTTGTTGTTTCCCCCACAAGTGGATTAGTGGGTGAAGAAAACATGTTTTTTTCCAAAAAATGAAACTTTGCACGTAAGTGTTTTTCTCTTTTTCTTTCTTTGACGTCTTTTGTTCCTTTACATAATCGTATATTTATTTTTTCAGCAACCATGGAAGTCTTTGAAGAAACTTCTGACTTCCGTGCTTGGTAGAAAAACTTTTGACTGCTACTCCCATGGACAAAAGTTCTTGGAAATTTCTTTCACAGGAATTTGATTGGAATGTGAAGACTCACGGTACCTTTTTCTTCTCGTGGTTTCTGTCCCTATTTACTTGTTCATATATAAATTTTTTCATCTCCATTTTTTTATTAGGGTTTGCCATTCGTTGCATCAGTCCCGCATCTGTTCCAACAGCCAAGCTTTCTGTAAGTTCTACACAAGAGTGGATTTTGAGTGTTTCTTCCTCCAACTGAAGCCCATGGGTCAGATGATGAAGAGGATGCCGAAGAAGGTTCTTTGGTGAGAAAACAGCACGTCAGAAGACGCATGGTTTCAGATGATGAAACCTCTGTATCTCAAGATCCACCATCAAGTTCAATTCCCTTCAGACTCGTTGATGAGCTGGAGAGTGTCCCTTTGGAAATTTCNACCCCCCCCCCCCCTCCCCCAAGTCCCAAAGAAAGACTCGAGCCTATTTCTGAAGAGCTGCCACTTTCTTCCCTTCTAGTATTGTCTGTTACACCTACTTTTAACCCCCCCCCTATTTCTTTGCCTAGAGTTTCCCCAATGGTTGCCCTCACTGCTATTCCTCGTGTAGAAGCTGAGCCTTCTAGCAGCAGGCGGGGTATGAAAAAGTTTTAATTGAAGTTTCCGATGGTAGAAATTTGTTGAGAAAATCTGGACAAGCTGATGTGTGGCTGAAACCATTGCTAGGACCTGTGGAAAAGAAGAAATTGGGGGGTCACAGTTCTTTGACTTTGATGAATAACACCATTCACTCTTCTCTTAAGGTATATCTTACTTAACTTCCTTTCCTTCCTTTTTCTCATTGGTAACTCATATTCTTTTGCCTTTTTTGTAGATTAATTTGACAAATACATAGCTTATGAAAAGGATTTCACGGATTGACCAGCGGGTAATTGAGTTACACACTGAGGCTGACAGGAAAGAAAATTTTAAAGGCCTTCAGCTGGAGAAAAATGTTCTTATAGAGGAGAAAGGAGCTTGAGAACAACAACTGAGGATGATCTCCGCTAAGTTAGCGGTTTTAAAAGCTTCTTCCAGTCAAGTTGAGAAAGATAAGGACAAACTGGAATCCTCTTTTGCTTAACAACATTCCAAGTCTACAAAAGAGACAAGGAGTTTGAAAGAGCTCCTTAATCAAAAAGAGGTTTACGTGAGTGATTTGGTTCAGATGCTTACTCAAGCTCAAGAAAACCTCCGTGCCTATACAAATAAGATTCAGTTCCTTGAAAATTCTCTTGCTCCTTTGAAGATAGCTTATGAAGCCTCGGAGGTAGAAAAAGAATAATTTAAAGATGAGATCGAGCAGTAGGAGAAGGATTATGAAGCCCTTGAAAATAAGTCATCACTTGATATTAGCTGGACATTTTTGAACATTCGCTTCGAGACTTTACTGAAGCTAGGCAATAAGGTTTGACCTTAATGTTGAGATTGCAAAAGCTAGAGAAACAATTGAATAGACTCAGCAGCGTCAAAGCTTCTCTACACCTAATGTAACGACCCGATCGGTCGTTTTGATAATTTATACTCCGCTCGATAGTTTGGGAGCACAAGTAGCTTCGTATGATGTATTAGAACTTGTGTGAAAAATTTGAGTTCATTCCGAGTTGATTTGATATTTCGGTGCGAGTTTTAAAAAGTCGAATGTTCGAAAGTTCATTAAGTTTGATTTGAGGTGCATTTCGTCGTTTTGATATTGTTATGCGTGATTTAAGGCCTCAAGTAGGTCTGTGTTTTATTATGGGACTTTTTGGTATGTTCGTACGGGGTCCCGAGAGGGTGAGTTTCTGATAGGTTTGAGTTGTGTTGTGCTCGTTTTTTTTTATGTTTCGATATCGTTTCTTCAAGCATAAATGGTACCACATTAAACAAATGAGCTCCGATTTCTTTTTTGATTGAAGCATTAGATTTGTATCGTAATGAATAAGCCAAAGAAAAAAGAATCGTCAAATTTGGACATCATATGAGGATTTTATAGTCATTTTACTAAGAATTGGGCTGCCAGATTTTTTTAGATTAATTACGAAATTGCCACTGACTTCGTATTTAAAAATCTGCATTATTTCAAAAAATTGAAACCAACATATCTCCTTCATTATAAGGTCAAATGAAATGATTCAAAAGCCTAAGTTGACTGAAATTTCACAAGGAATCTATTGGAGCCATAAACAGCGAGTTTCGGGATGGTTCTGTATGCAAAGCGAGGTAGAACAACTGGACAAAAATACTTAATATCGAAAGTTTGTTCATTTGGTCATATTTTGAGTTGGAGAGCTCGAAATTAGATAATTTTCGGAGGTGATTTTCACTATATGGATTAGGGTAAGTGTTCTATACTCGATTTTGGTTATATTTCATATATCAATCTTCATTTAGGCATTTGATTGATGATTTCAAAGTGAAATTTGGGGGTTTTGTCTAAAATTTTATAAAGTGAATTTTTGAGTTTTGAATATCGAATCGAAGTCGGATTTGAGTGAAAGTAGTATGGTTGGACTCGTAATTGAATGGGTGTTCGGGTTTTGTAAATTTTGTCGGGTTCCGAGGTGCGGGCCCGGGGAGTTGACTTTTGTTGACTTTTTACAAATTGTATAAGGATCATAACTTTGTTAATTGAAATAATTTTCTCTTGCATTGTTTGATGTATTAAATTCTTATTTGGATAGATTGGGTCGAGCGATGGTCAATTGGTAAAGGAAAAGCTAAATTGAGTATTGAGTTGGCCGAATTGAGGTAAGTATCTTGTCTAACTTTGTGTGGAGGAAACCACCCCTTGGGAATTGAGTCAATTGTGCTATCTTGATATGTGAAAATAGTGTACACAAGGTGATGAGTGGGTACACAGTTTATATGTGGTATTGACCGGTTAGATTACCTAGTATCTTTCCCTGTTTTTGAGTAAATTGTCATAAAATATGGCATCTCTTTGTTAGACTACTCTCACATACTCTACATGATGTTGTTAGTCCTTATTTGCCTCTTGTTTGTTATTTGGCCTCTATATTACTTGGTTGTTGTCATTGCCTTCATTATTATCTTGTTACCTCTTAACTATTTAGTTATTTTATGATTACGTGCTTATCTATTACGAGGCCAAGTTGTTGTGAATACATGTGTAGTTATCACGTGCCTTACATGTCTTGTTTTCTTGTAAAGGTTGTCGTATTCCTTTGATTGTTACGTGGTTCCCTTGTTGTCGTGTACTCATACTTTTCGTTGTAGAATTTCTTGTAATTGAGTTNTATATATATATATATATATATATATATATATATATATATATATATATATATATATATATATATATATATATATATATATATATATATATATATCGAGGAGGAATAAGAGTGAATTGCTATTAAACGGTGGGATAGGATTGCACGCCGCAATGGGAGTATTAAGGATGGATTGATATGGTGTAATAAGGGTGAATTATCATATTGATATTGATATATGGGTGGATCGGGTTGCGCCGCAACATATATACATACATACATATATATACATACATACATACATACATACATACATACATACATACATACATACATACATACATATATATACATACATATATACATATATATATACATATATATATACATATATATATATATATATATATTATTTACTGTTATTGTTATTGTTATGGAGGAATAAGGGAGGATTTTGTGTTGTCTGGTGGGTTCGGGATGCGCGCCGCATCAGTTTATGTGTTTTATATATTTTTCTCTGGCTATGTAAGTTACTCGGTAGTTTTACATTTCACTTAAGGATTGGTTATAGCTGGATACAGATAAGATACTTGAGTTATATATTTATTTCTGCAAATTACCGATTTCAAAGTGAATTTACTAATTGAGTCATTACCTCCTGCCCTGTTAGTAAGATAGTATTTTAAAAATGAAAGAACTAATATCATGTTACCTTGTGTGACTTTAATTTAGAACCCGCTATTTATTTCGATACTTACCATTTTCTATTAGTTGTCATATCTTACTTCAACTGCTTTCTCAACTTAATCTTCTCAACCTGTCTGGGGTTTTATTTTACTTACAAAGGAATTGTTATTATATTTTTAACCTAATAAACTCTACATTAAATTCAATAACTTATCCGGTGTCATATTTTATTTGGAAATGTTATTTTCTTCACTCAAATGGTTTCTAAAATAAACTCATCTTTCTCACTGATTTCTTTACTTGGTCTAGAAACTATATTATTACCTTACGATATATGAATGGAATCTCTTGAACTCCTTAATTAGCATGTGACGCGGATATGATGTACTGAGTATCACGTGGAATATGTCGTGCAAAGTAAAATGGAAATGTGTGGGCATCAGGTGCCATGTGTGTTAAAGGTTTGGAAGTTATGATTATGTTAGGAGGTTATGAGGATTGAATTGTTGAAATGGTATATTAGAAATGATTTGATTGGTTGAGTTAACATTGCTTTCTTTACTTTAACTCATTTATGCTTGATCCGAACCTCAACTATATTGTTGATTAATCACTTGGTCGATTCTTGCTGCCATTCGTGTTTTCCTCTTATTGTTACTACTGTTTGCAACTTGACATGCTTCTGCTATCGATATTACTTTGATAGTCCTTTCTTGTTAGATTTGAGTCATATCCTGCAAGTTATATATATTCGGTAGTGTCTCAACCTGGCCTTATCACTACTCTACCGAGGTTAGGCTTGATACTTACTGAGTACCACCGTGGTGTACCCATACTACACTTTTGCACATCTTTTTTTTTGCAGAACCATGTACTTCAGATCGGGTTGGTTTTGAGACTTATGCTTGGGGTGGCTGGAGACTTCATGGTACACCTGTTGGGCATACCAGGCACCGAAGTCACCTTCTATTGTATTTATTTCCATTGTTTTCTTTTGTTTTGGAACAATGGTATATTCATTATGTATAACTACTCCTAGAAAGGCTTATGACATGTACTACTATTTTTTGAAATTGTAAGTTTCATAGAGAATTTAATTTCTAAAGCTGTCAGACGCTATTTAATTATTGTTACTCGGTATATGTTAGGCTTACCTAGTTCCTTAGACTAGGTTCCATCACGATACCCAACGAAGAAAAATTTGGGTCGTGACAAGTTGGTATCATAGCTCTAGGTAGGTTCATAGGTGCTACGAGTCATAAGCAGGTTTAGTAGAGTCTTGCGGATCGATACAGAGACGTTTGTACTTATCTTAGAGAGGCTATGGAAACTATTAAGAAATTTCACCTCGTTCATTCCTTATCGTTCGACATTGATTCAGCTCGAAGCATATATTTTTTGTCCCCTTTTTGCATCTACTCGTGTATCATATTCCGCACTCGATATCATCTATGCGCCAATTATTCGTGATGCGGTGGATGGACTACGAGGGAGCCAGAGATGATCATACATTGTCTCAATGTGTCATCCTGACTGAAGATCCGGGGGTATTGAAGTACTATTCAGTTGTTCACATGGGGTGCAGCGGGTCCCAGCATCTGGTTGTCAGGTACGAGCTTGGGAAGGTTTAATTGGTTGACTAGTTGTCGCGATCATGGTAGGGTCACGAGGTGGATGTTTATTGAGGATAGTTGGTGGTACTGGAGACTATGTGGTTCGTATGATATTTCTACTCAGTGGAAGGTACATATTGTCATTCAAGGCATTGAAGGAAGCGAGTTTGACGGTCACGAGAATGGACATGCGCTTAGTGGATGAAATGGAGTACCTTGTGATTGGTGTTGTACGAGCTGTGAAGGTTAGTTTTGCGGATCATCAAATGTTTTTTTCTATGGCTTCGCGCCAAGTAAGGGAGTCCACTAGCGGAATTCAGATTGCAGAGTCAGGTGTTACCTCAGTTTTGGCCTAAGAAGTGTATATAGATGGTATTGGAAGGTCCCCAAAATTTATATATGACTAAGATCTGAGATCTTGCATGGGATGATGTTGGGGCTTACGGTGTTTCTGCGTCATTAATGTATTTTCATGTCAGTATCAAAAAAGGGTCGGAGAAATAACTTCATATTCATAGAAGGTCTATTCAACGTGGGCATCTCAGTCGGGGGATCATGGGGTGCTTCAGGGGAAATATGACGGTTTATGAGTTGCCGGGATACGTGGCTTGTACTAGGATTTTCTGCAATGATTTTGGTTGGGGTAGTTGTGTATCGACAGGGAGAAGTGTTACCTCAGAGGAAAGACTAGGAGTAACCGAATAAATGGGTCAGCTCCGTGGTGTTGGGTCAGTATAGCAATGGAAGTAATTGGCCCTTTTTGAATGGGAATTCCCTATTGGAATTTGTGGCAGTATTCTTGGGTTGGACAGTTTGTGTGGCTCACTTGAGTTGGGAATATGTTGTCCTAATAGTTTAATTGCGTGCGGATGGATCTCGGAGAGTTCTCGATGGTTTTGGCAACAGCTTGAGTCGGTTGGTTGCTACGGGCATAAGGAATATATTGTACATTATGGTTTTCTCCTGGATGGATATCAGAAGTTAATAGAAGGTTGGTATTATTGGAATCATATGTGAAGAACGTGCATTTAGGAAAGACCCTTGAGTTTTTGTTTGCGGGTGTGTGGCTAGTGGTATGGTGATTACTGGGTTTTGAGGCTTTTGAGGTTCAGGTTTTGTTACATGGCCGGAAAATCTATATGTGTGCTTTAGCAAGATGATGGGGTGTGAGTAATGTATCAGCCATTCGATTAGCATAGTTGAGTTCGGGTATGGAAATTTCGGTATTCCTGAGGTTTTGAGGGTAGATGTCCCCATATGCGGGCTATTTCTTGTTTGCGGATTATGAAGGCATGTTGAGAATGGGATAACTGATAGCATACATTATCGATAGGTTGCTATGGACTTTCGGGAGGATATTTACCTATTTGGGAATGATCAGGATTAGGGTTTGGGGCTATTTGAAAGCTCAACGAGAATATGTATTTTATATTAGGTCAAGTTTGGGTGCTCTTGTGAGATTGTTATCACGGTTATGTTACCAGGAAGGATGGATATTATTTGTGCCCCTGGCCTATGTTATGTGATACTCTCTTATGTCGTGATGGGTTGTGAGGTTGTATGATTATTCTCCACGCATGTTGTAATTCTGTTCAAGCCTTATGACGATATGGGCAAGATAACGCTCGTGATGTTGATTTGGTCATTGCACCTTAGTTGTGCTTGCCTTCTTTCATGTTTTATTATTTTTATTCATTTTCCATAGTTATACGTGTGCACTCTGCTGTGCCTGACATCAATATTCATATGATCAGTGAAACCGAGCACTTTGGCTAGATGAGTATTTAGGAGTGGGCTGCACGCCGCATCAGATGTTATGTGGGATACCCTTTCCTTATGTTTATATTGTGCTTTGTTTTCCCTCTATGGGATAAGTTGATGAAACTATATTTTTTCATTATATCTGCTGCACTTGTTGGATAATCCTCGTACCTTGCTTTCCTTCTATTTTGCTTCATGCCTGGGTTATTGCTTGTTGGGTGTACGGACCTTGTTAGGTGAGAATTTGTGTGGTCCCGTGATAATTTGTTAGCTCGGTTGCTGGTATTGGCTAAGAAGGGGTTCTTAGACCTGAGGTTTGCACTATCTTACTGGGGTGAGGAGTGGTTGGAAAGATGATGATATTTTCGCTCAGATTTGGGCAATGGCTCTTGAGGGACGGGAGAGCTTCTTGGCTTATTGACTTCATGGGTGGTTGTGAGTTTTCGCATGTTTCTTGTGTCATGGTCAACGTCGTGGAAGTCCGGAACAAGGTTTTATTCAATGTGAAGCATAATGCCGGCATCCAGAGTGTTTTTGGGCAGCTATGATGATCAGAAGATATTACTACGGGCATTTGAGTTATGTGGAACAACATGTTATTGTGCTCTGGGTTAAACTTGTAGCTCGGTTTAGCTTGATCAGGTTTGTACAATGCGATGATGCGAGTTCGGGTCCTATAATGAATTTCAGATATCGAGATTTGGGTTTTGTCGTAAGGTTAAGGACTAAGGATGAAGTGAGATCTTCAGTTAAATTGTGTTGTCAGTCCTACATGGGTTTGGGTGATGGGGAATCACCCCTGGGGTGTATGTATGGTGAGCACATGCAGTGGTTTGATGACTTTGGAACAACTCTTGGCATGTTCGAGGACGAACATATGTTTAAGTGGGGGAGAATGTAATGACCCGACCTGTCATTTTGAGAACTTGTACTTCGCTCGATAGTTTGGGGGCACAAGTAGCTCCGTATGATGTATTAGAACATGTATACATAATTTGAGTTCATTCCGATTTGATTTTATATGTTTCGGCGCGAGTTTTTGGAAGTCGAATGTTTGAAAGTTCATTAAGTTTGATTTGAGGTGTGTTTCCTCGTTTCAATGTTGTTATGCATGATTTAAAGCCTCAAGTAGGTCCGTGTTTTGTTACGGGACTTGTTGGTATGTTCTTACTGGGTCCTGAGGTGCTCAGGTGAGTTTCAGATAGGTCTGGGCTGTGTTGCGCTCGTTTTTCTTATCTTTCGACGTCGTTTCTTCAAGCATATCACATTAAACAAATGAGCTCCGATTTCTGTTTTGATTGAAGCATTAGATATGTATCATAATTAAGGATCCATAGAAAAAATAATTGTCAAATTTGGATATCGTATGAGGATTTTATGGTCATTTTACTAAGAATTGGGCTGCCATTTTTCAGATTAATTACGAAATTGCTACTGACTTCGTATTTAAAAATCTGCATTGTTTCCAAATATTGAAACCAACATATTTCCTTTATTATTAGGTCAAATGGAGTGATTCAAAAGCCTAACTTGACTGAAATTTCACAAGAAATCCATCGGAGGCATTAACAGCGAGTTTGGGGATCGTCCGGTATGCAAAACGAGGTAGAACAGCTGGGCAAAAATACTTAATATTGAAAGTTTGTTCTTTTTTTTTTATGGGAAAGATAATTATTCCATTAAACCAAAACATTAGGCATTACAGTAGTAGATATGATCCTGAGGATCATAGTTGGATGATAATCCATGCATAGCATGTTGATTACGAAGAGTAGCAAGATTCCTACAACAGCGAAAGGAAATAGTTTTTACAACATTCTCACCACCCTTGTCTTCCAGCATCCTGGCCAAAACAAAAGGTGGTGTAAAGAACAAAAATTCTACTTTATTTAATGTTGGGATGGTTGTTGCATGATTTGCTAGGGTATGAGCTACTTCATTCCTGTCACGAACCAAACCGATGGGCCGCGACGGGCACCCGGTACTTACTCAACCGAGTACTAACATAACGTGTCATACTATTGTAGATAACTGAGCCGGTAGATAACTGATCCAGGTGGAATACAACGTGATATACTAGCTTATACATAAGACATACGAGCCTATAAGACCAAATATCCACTCGTATATTGAACATAGGCCGACAAGGCCATACAATCTTTTACGTACATGACATCTGTCTACAAGCCTCTAAGAATACATAATTTTCATAAAGGTCGGGACAGAGTCCCGCCATGAAGCAATACCCGTCTAAATCATACTAACCAAACGATAAACTCCAAAGCAAATGGAGCGCACCAACATCTTCCGCTGAGTTGATAGTTTACTTGGAGGGCTCTCGATCTGTCTATCGGGACCTGCGGGCATGAAACTCAGCGTCCCCACAAAAAATGGACGTCAGGAAGAATAATGTACCAAGTATGCAAGGCACATAAATAAGTACATAGCAGACATGGAAGACATATAGAGCAAATGACTCAACCTGTAAGTCTGGATAACTCTGTAAATCATGAAATAATTATAGTGTCATGCATATGCATGCGAATGTCATGTCGTGCATAGGTACATGTTTCATAACACCATCAGGCCTCTGAGGGCATTCCATCATATCATATCGGCCACTGTGGGCAAAATCATCAACGTATACCAGCTGGTCAGGTGATGGTGCGTATATAACGCCATAACTTTTTCTCATATCCCATATAAATATATACACGTATATAATGTCATCTGGTCATGGATCAACGTACATGTATAAATTCATGAAATGCATAAGAAATACGTAAATAAGCTTTTCTCGGAATGCCATAAAATCAATATGCCTTTCAGATAAACTTTATCAAATACGTATTTTTCTGAGACCCATGAACAGAAGATATAATAATAATAATTCACATGGGGGATCAAGAATATAGAAACCTCTAGTATTTCAATGAATAGAGTCATTTATGAAAGTTGCGTATTTTGCTCTTTTCATTTGTACTATTTGGATCATGCCAAAAAGAAATAAGGAATAGCCTTAACATACCCAGAGTAGAGAAAAATTTGTATGATATTCTTGGAAAAAGTTGTACTGTACTCCCTTAGAGTAGTAAAATCTCACGTTGATAGTGTGCTAAGAAATCTCGTTGGATTTTTTTTTTCACTGGAAAACTCACGTTACATGTATATTCATCTTCTTGCATGAACTTGCTGAAGCAAACTAGTTTTACTTTACCTCACTTTGTAAAAGAGTCAAAAGAATCTTTTATGAATTTTGTTGTAACAAATTCAGGTTTCCATTCAATCCTTTTAAAGAAACCCATATTCAAGATTTCACATGAATTCTTTTCTTTTTATACGTTACTTTGCTGGTCAAAGTCTCCATGATATATTAATAATGCTAAAGAAGCCAACTCAAAGTATTTATCCAAAGAGCTTTTCGTGTGTAATCAAGATTTGATGTGTCTTATGACTCATCATTCATATGGGTTCCACTTTGGCTTATCTTAATGCCAAGTGGCAGCCCCAACATGGTCCTTATCCAATTAATTATAATTATCCCCACCATTAATCAATCATCCACATAATTAAGAATCATCTTAAATTATTTAAAATACTACTCACTTTCAATAACTTTATACACCTTACTATCATGGCCATGTGTCACATTATATGGTACTAGTCCATAAATATCGGGTATTAACGCTCGGTCCGAATTTTATCCCAACATGCCAAACTTGGATGAAAATTTATTTTCTTTGACTTGCTTCCCTTCTCACCTTCACGAATTTACTCATCACTTGTTTGAAATAGCATAATCCTTATAATCTCCAAATAATATTTTTCTTGGATTGATGTCAATTACCTTACGATAAATTCAACGTACAATACTACAGGGTACACCATCGTCGTAATTTAATATTATGAAGCGTAACATCATCGTAATGTAGTACTGCAGGACGTAATGTCGACATAATATTGCGGGGCGTAACATCATTCTCCTTTTTGGAATATTCGTCCTCGAATGTTGACTGATGCTCTTATCATTTTCATAACTTATAGTTCTTGTGAATACCTTAATACTCTCTTTCCATTTAGGCAGTTGTTCTGTGAATAAATCCAATGGCCAGGGCATTCCCCCCTTTAAGCCTCTTTCTCACGCCATGACTTGTGATCGAATTCCTTCCAATCTTGTAAATGTTCTACCTTCCATCATACAGCTTCGACGGTACTGACCTTGTAAGTGTGCCTATGCAACTCTCCTCTCCTTTTTCCTCTAGCTTTTAGCCAATCCTGTAGTTCTTCGCTTGGTATTTTGTCGAACTTATGAATATTTCTATATCTTATTTCATAGACATGGTTATCCATTCGTATGACTTTACTGCATCTATGTAGGTTATACTATACCATAACCTTAACTCGATTTCTCATTACTAACGTCTGCTACTAAATTCCAGGTTACTTTCATTGCTTATCCCATACGTATAAATCTATGTCCTCTAATGCTTCCACATTATTGTTCATCTTAAGAATGATGGCCTAATCTCCTCTCATACTTTATAACTTTTATCCATCCATTGTTGATTCACCTCAATTTTGATCCATAATCCACCCATGATAACTTAACCTTTTATGTAATATTGTCGTTAGGATTCACGTTTTATCGGGGAACATCTGAAATGATTAGATTGATCCACCTGGGGCGATACCCTACTTTCATAACCGTATCTCACAGCATCTCAATGTGATTCACCTTGCGTGGGTATTTTATTCATGTCCAATTCATGAGATCCCTTTCTTTTCTTCGTTAGATCATTACTCAATCGAAAGCCCAAATGTCATCTTTTGTCTATAACAATTACACCATCATTCTATTAATAGGGCATCATTACATCTCTTCTAAATATGCTCAGCTTGTTTTCATGGGATTAATCCTGAGGACTTATCCATTTTGTTATAGCTTGCGACCTACAGATCTCTATTTATATTACTTGCAACCTTTCAACTTGCTTGCGTCATAGATTTTCTTATGTCATTTTGGGAACGTCAAGCGAGACATCACATCGTCTCTAGCTCTCCTTTAGTCTCTTAGTTAAGAATTTCGATACCTAGACCATAGGCTGAAAGATATGCTACTGATGACGCTGCTATCAATCCTGGATACTGAATCACCGTGCTTCTAGCCTCTTATCCGCAGTATGGATTATTCATAGCCTTCTGTATTTGATTATCTTGTACGTTGTTCATATTTTCCTTACTTACCTTAAAATATTACCTCGCATTATTCTATCTCTTTCATAATTGTAAATTTTGTTGTAACAAATTCACTTTCCTATTCAATCCTTGTAAAGAAACCCATATTCAAGAATTCACATGAATTCTTTTCTTTTGATACGTTACTTTGCTGGTCAAAGTCTCCAAGGTATATTAATACTAAAGAAGCCAACTCAAAGTATTTATCCAAAGAGCTTTTCATGTTTAAGCAAGATTTGATGTGTCTTATGACTCATCATTTATATGGGTGCCACTTTGGCTTATCTTAATGCCAAGTGGCAGCCCCAACATGGTCCTTATCCAATTAATTATAATTATCCCCATCATTAATCAATCATCCACATAATTAAGAATCATCTCAAATTATTTAAAATACTACTCACTTTCAATATACTTTATACACCTTACTATCATGGCCATGTGGCACATTATATGGTACTAGTCCATAAATATCGGGTATTAACGCTCGGTCCGAATTTTATCCCAACATGCCAAACTTGGACGAAAATTCATTTTCTTTGACTTGCTTCCCTTCTCACCTTCACGAATTTACTCATCACTTGTTTGAAATAGCATAATCCTTATAATCTCCAAATAATCTTTTCCTTGGACTGATGTCAATTACCTTACGATAAATTCAACGTACAATACTACAGGGTACAACATCATCGTAATTTAATATTATGAAGCTTAACATCATCGTAATGTAGTACTGCGGGACGTAATGTCGACATAATATTGCGGGGCGTAACAATTCCCTTGACGAAAGATGTGATGCATTTCCACCGTGTCCATTTGTGCCAGAAGCAACCTGCATGAAATAGATTCGTAAGATTTGCATCCTTCGTTAATGAAAGAGATTACTTGGGTAGCATCAGTTTCTATCTCCAATGGAAACAACTTCTTGTTGTTTGCAATACAAAGCCCTTGATAAAGTTCCATTAGCTCTGCGTGGATTGGGTTCTTAGTGGTAATTTTTGAAGCGAACCCTATTAACCAGTTACCATTATGATTCCAAACTACTTCTCCTATGCCTCCAGTAGTATTGGCCTTGTTAAAAGCACCATCGATATTTAGCTTATACCAATCAACTTGAGGTTTAATCCAACTGATTGTTAGGTTAATTTTCCTATCCCAATTGGATTCTCGATCCGTTAGTAAATTATATTCGATGGATTGGGTTATGATCTTATTAAGAGATAATGGTATGGTAGTATTGTTTATATTGTTATTGTTCCTTGTAAGCCATATGTTCCAAATTATGAAAGGGAATAAGGTATTCCAAGTCAGGATTTTGCTTGGAATTTGAGGGTTTTCCATTTTAAGGGAGAGGAGCCAATTTTAGCATTTTGGCTGGAAATTCCTAGTATTTATGCCTAGTTTATGCCATAGAGAATGAACTTGAGGCAAGTGAGGAAGATGTGCATAAGCGATTCTGGCTCCTTACAACAAATTGTGCACTTCTTGTCTATGTTCAATCCTATTTGAGATAGATAGCTTCTGCAGGGAAGTCTATTGAGGTTACAAAGCCATAAAAAATATTTTATTTTATTAGGGCATTGCAAGTTCCATACCCGTTTTGAGTTTTTTTGTGTAGGAGTTTTTCCTTCAACTAGTTCATAGCAAGATTTAATCGAGAAGATCCCATTCTCATTGCTATCCCAGGATAGGGAATCCTTATTATTATCACTAGGGATGAAGTTTGAGAGGATTTTGCTAGTTATCTCGCCCGAGATATCAAAGGTAATCTTTCCCAAGTTTCACCTATTTTCGGATCTACCACATATCTTGAGAGAGTCTTCCTCTTTGGTTAGGGGACCTATGACAGCTTCTTAGAATGTTTGGGTTGGGTATCCATCTATTTTCCCACAAATTAAGAGAGGAGGAGCTGTGGATGGACCATGACATTCCTTCTTGGCAGATTTTCCAACCTTTAATAATATTTTTCCAATGAACGAGCCTTTTCACTTGGCTTATGAGAGTACTTCCGAAGGAGAGTAATTGCCTATAAGTTAGTAGGGTTATTAGCTAATCTCTAGGCTAGACTGGCTAGTAAGGTTAGGTTCTTAGATCTAGCTTTTCTTAACCCTAATCCTCCTTCACCTTTGTTTTTAGTTACCAAGTATCATTGACAAGGTGAAGCTTCCTTTTTTGGTTAGTTGTACCCCAAAGAATTTTTTTTGAATTTGGTCAATTATATTGAGAGTTTTAGGGGGTAGCATTGTGTATTGCATGTAGTATGCTGGTAGACTAGAGAGAGTTGATGATACTAAAGTAGTTCTACCAACCAAGTTTAGTTTATCACATTTCCACCCAGAAAGTTTACTTCTCATAGTGTCGATGATGACTTGGTAATCTTTGTGATTGGGGTTATTATTTATAATAGGTAATCCTAGGTATTTACCAAAACAATTGTAGACTTTTATGCCAAGGGAAAGGGAAATGTTGGTGCTAGTTAATTTGCTACAATTTTTTGAGAAAATTATTCTAGATTTTATAGATTGCCCGAATAGGTCAGAGAAGTGCTTAAGGGCTAACTGAATGGATGCGGAGGTTTTATTATTGGTTTTTCCAATTAGAACCAAGTCATCTGCAAAAGAAGAGATGAGATAGAGGAGGACTATTTTTGCCCAAGATAATAGGATCCCATGTCTTTATGTCCACTAGATGGTTTACTTAATTTGAAAACATTTTCATGCACAAAATAAATATATATAGGGGGACATAGTCACACTGCCCGATTCCCCTACATGGGTGAAAAAACTTGATTTTTGCTCCATTGACTAGAACAGATGTGGAGGTTAGGCTTGATACTTACTGAGTACCACTGTGGTGTACTCATACTACACTTCTGCACATCTTTTTATGCAGAACCAGGTACTTCAGATCGGGTTGGTTTTGAGACTTATGCTTGGTGTGGCTGGAGACTTCAAGGTACACCTGATGAGCATTCGCAGGCACCGAAGTCACCTTCTATCGTATTTATTTCCATTGTTTCCTTTTGTTCCGGAACAATGATGTATTCATTATGTATAACTACTCCTAGAAAGGCTTATGACTTGTACTACTGGTTTTGGGACTTGTAAGTTTCATAGAGAATTCAATTTCTAAAGCTGTCAAATGCTATTTAATTATTATTATTCAGTATATGTTAGGCTTACCTAGTCCCTAAGAATAGGTGCTATCACGATACCCAACGCAGGGAAATTTGAGTTGTGACGCCTGAAGACAAATGTTCTAAGGGTGATGGAGATCGACTTGATCCTGGTGAAGCCAATGTTCAACCCTTTTCTCCTCAAGTTGATCCTTATTCTCCTATAGATGATGCTCCTTAGCTCTCCCCTTTCCCCACTTTTTGCTGAAAGTATTTGATTTTTGGTTTTTGGTTGGAATTCTTGTGTTTTTTGGACAATTTCTAGAAGGTTTTACCGCCTATGTTCTTTGGGGTAATGATATAATATCTTTATTGATTTATTCACATATTTTTCTTTCTGTCATATTAATTTTGAGCTTATTCTTGCACTTAAAATGCTTTAATAGACCGTGACTAAGCACGAGTTTTTTTATAAAAGAGGGTGTTATTGTATTAACGACACAGATGAAGATGACGTCTCATCTTCATATTGGTGCAAAGGTATGAAACATGAAGTAGACATGAAACAAGAAATAATTTGAGGAAGTTTTATTTTTTGAACTCTGAAATAAGTAAGTTGGTACATCATTTTCATAACTGTTCGTACAATATTTTCATAATTGCTCTTATTGTAGCAGGATTTACAAATTTGGGTCTATTTCCCGCGACTAAATTTATAGCCTTAATCTAGAAGCTCATGGGAATATCTTGCTTCCTTTTTGCGAGTTTGAACGCCTTTGAAAAATTTTCAAAGGTTTCTTCAAGGTTTTAATTCAGGCTGAATTATGTTCTTGGTATACATCTTTCTTCCCTGTGTAACCTCCTATATTCATAGCCCCCCCAGTGTTGGAGAATTGAAGTATGAAATCTCGAACACTAGATCAACTCCTTTCTTTTGGTCCTTTTCCTGAAAGGAAAGTATAAAACGGGACTCAGAGATAATTTTTTAGATGATGCTACATAACCCTTTTTCCATCAGAAAACTTGTAACCCAGACCGAGAATAATTCAGTATTCCGCATGTCTTTCGGTCTAATATCATCATTTGGTATGTGCCTCGTGCTTGGTTCAATGGTAACTCTTACTCATTTGTTGCTTAAGTGGTATCATCATTTACTCGTAACTCTTACTCATTTGTTGCTTCAGTGGTATGTGTGTACCTCGTGCTTGGTTCACCTGTCTCTAACGGAATCAAAGCTTCTGTTCCATTTATAATTGAAAATGTAATCTCACCCGTACTAGTTTTTGTCATTGTTCGGTAAGCCCATAGCACCCCTGGTAGTACTTCTGGTCATTTGCCTTTTGATTCTTCCAATCGCCTTTTTAAGTTATTGATGATAACCTTATTTGCCGACTCAGCTTTTCTATTAGCTGTTGGGTGATAAGGTGCGGAAGTAATTCATTTAATCTTCCAACTTTGGAAGAATTGGGTGACTTTCACGCCTATGATTTGTGGGCCATTATCACAGACAATCTCCTTTGGAACTCCAAATCGACATATAATATTTCTCCAAATGGAATCCAGAACTTCCTTTTCTCGCACCTACTTCTACCCATTTTGAGAATTAACAGAATTCGTACCTTTCCTTTAGCTTGAGGAAAAGGCCCTACGATTTCCATGCCCCATTTCATGAAGGGCCGTGATGATATAACTGAATGCAACAGTTTCGGTGATTGATGCATGTTATTGGCATAACATTGACATTTATCACACTTGGCTAGCAAATGTTCTGCTTCTTCCTCCATTTTTGGAGAATAATATCCTACCTTATTAATGACTTCACCAACGATATTCCCCCGGCGTGATTACCACAATGCCCCTCATGTACTTCTCTTATTACATATTTCGTTTGTGATGCTCTGAGGCACCGTGCTAAAGGTCCACCAAAGATTTCACGATATAAATTTCTGCGAATTAAGCAGTACTGGGAAGCTTTCAACCATAGCAATTGGGATTCTCCTTATCCTCAGGAAAGATACCATACTGGAAAAGCTTACAAATTTGTTTCTACAATCCCAAGTTAAATTATTGAAATTTACCTCACTCTTGGTTTGGTCGATTGCTGAATGAAACAAATGTACCAAAAACATTTTTTGCATTTGTTGCATCTACGATAGACGCGATATTTGCCAACGAGTCTGCTTCTGCATTTTCCTCCCTGGTGTTTGCACGGCTTTCCATGTCTGAAATTGTCTAAGCAATTCTCGTACCTTTTCGAGGTATTGCTGCATTCGTGTCTCTCTTGCCACATATGTCCCCTGCATTTGATTAACTACCATCCACGAGTCACTTTTGATCACAATTTGTTCGATACAAAGTTCCCGTGCCAGTTCTAGGTCTGTAATCACATCTTCATACTCTGTCTCATTGTTAGTGATTGGATAATATTTTATTGCTTATCTTATGACTTCACTCGAGGGTGGAATTAAATAATATCGAAACTCGCTCCTTTAACATTTGAGGAACCATTAGTAAATAGGGTCCAAGTCCTGGATTAGCTCTGGTAAACACTTGTAGTTCTTTTTCTGCTTCAGGAACTAGGTTCATGCTAAAATACGCTACAGAATCTGCTAACACCTGAGATTTTATTGCAGTTCTAGGCTGATATATGATATCATACTCATTGATTTTTAGTGCCCATTTAGCTAATTTACCTGATAATTCGTGTTTATGTAGTATGTTCCTTAGTGGGAAAGCAGTTATAACAGAAATAGGATGACAATAAAAGTAAGGTCGTAACTTTCTTGATACCATAATTAAAGATAAAACAAGTTTTTCTAGGTGAGGACACCGTGTCTCAGCATCTAGTAATGACTTACTGACATAGAGATTGTTTACCTTTATCTTCATGTACCAATACCGCGCTTTACCGCTACCTCTGACACTGCGAGGTAAGTGAGCAATCTCTCTTTGTCTTTTAGTTTGGCTAACAGAGGTGGATTCAATATATACGTCTTTAGGTCCTTCAGAGCTTGTTGACACTCGTTAGTCCATTCAAACTGATTTTGCTTTTTCAACACTAAGAAGAATTTAGATCTTTTTTTTATGACTTTGATATAAATCTTCCCAGAGCTGCTATCCTTCATGCTAATATTTGAATTTCTTTCTTGCTCATGATTATATCTGGTATTGCCTCAAGAAATTTGACCTCTGTGGGATTTATTTCAATACCTCTGTTAGAAACAAGAAAACCTAAGAACTTACCTGAAGTTACGCAAAAAGCGCACTTTTCCGGATTTAACTTCATGTTGTATTTGCGGAGAGTCTCAAAGGTCTCAGACAAATGTTGAAATTATCCCCCGCCTGTGTTGACTTGACTAACATATCATCTATGTAGACTTTCATGATTTTTTCCAGGTGTTCTTGAAACATTTTAGTTACCAATCTCTGATATCTGGCTGCCGTATTTTTCAAGCCAAATGGCATAACTTTGTAACAGTAAGTCCCCCTGTCAGTGATAATGAAGTATTTTCCTCATCTAGAGGGTCAATTTTTATCTGGTTATAACCTGAATATGCATCTAAAAAACTTAAAAGCTTATGACATGCGGTATAATCAATTAATTAACTATATGTGGCAAAGGAAATGAATCATTAGGAAAAGCTTTATTTAAATCAGTATAATCTACACAAACTCGTCATTTTTCATTCTTTTTTGGACCACAACAGTATTAGATAACCGGTTAGGGTACTTTACCTCTCGTATTGAACCAATTTTAAAAAGTTTTTATACCTCATCCCAGATCACTTCATTTTTGAAGGACCCTTGCTTCCTTTTCTTTTGCTTGATAGGTGGGTGTAACGGATCCTCATTCAGCTTATGATTCATCACCTCTGGTGGTATACCTGCCATATCTGTATGCGAATAAGTAAAGCAATCTGCGTTAGCACGTAAAAATTCAATTAATTTACCTTTCATCTCTGGGCTCAAATTTGCTCTGATGTAAACTTTTCTGTATGTTCATTGGACAAATAGTATTATAGTTTTGAGCTCCTCCGTGGTTCTTTTAATGTTCTCATTTTCCTCTGCCTCTTGAATTACATCAGGTCTTGAGTCGACATTAGTCTGCCCTGGTGTGTTTTCATTTGAGGTATGAACATGAGTGTCCTCAGCTGAATTCTGTAATTGCTATTTCCCATCTGCATCATTGGCTAATGTGTTTGTAATCACCACCGAGTTAAAACTTCGTGAAGCTTTTTTGATATCCACGAATTTATCAGATTCCCCACTATGAAGGGAATTTGATAACTTGATGCAACGTGGATGGGAACGCGTCCATATCATGAATGATCTTCCCAAGATTATATTATAGGTCATGTCCGCGTCTATCACCTAGAACTTTGTATCTTTGATGACCCCTTCTGCAAATGTGGCAAGTATAACTTCCCCCTTCGTAACAACTCTTGAATTATCAAACCTAGGCAAGGATCGTGCTTTTGATATGACCTTATCATTAGCTTGCATTTCATTTACCACCCTTAGAATAAAATAATATTCACCGAGCTACCTGGATCAATCAAAACTCATTTTACATTAGTATCATGTACAAGTAGGAATATTACCGGTGCATCTTTGTGAGGAATCATCAAGTCGTCCGCGTCTTCATCGTCAAATGTTATATTGTCACTATACAAGACTTGACGGACTCGCTTTTCGTGAGTGACAGCAAATTTTGATGTCATTTTCGCGGCTGTGTATGCTACTCCATTGACCTCATCTCCTCTAGTTATGCCATTGATTGTTCTCTTTGGTGATGGAGGTTTTGGGGGTTCTTGTCTATTCTTCAGGTATGATTGTCTCCCTTTCTTACTGAACAGGTCAGTAAGATAACCTTGCATCAATAAATGTTCGACCTCTCCTTACAAAAGCCTGCAATCTATTGTTCTATAGCCATGATCATTATGAAACTCGCACTAAAAATTTGGGTTTCTTTTGTTTGGATCTTATCTCACTGTTTTCGGCCATCGCACCTTATCTCCCATACCTCTTAAAATAGCCACCAATTCGAAGGTGCAAATGTTAAAGCTATAATCCCCTATTCTTGCTTGTGTATTGGAATCATTGATTCAGGCATCCCGTTCCTCTTTGAACCTGGATGAAGAACTCACGTCTTTTTATCTTCATCTTGAATCAAATCGTGCATTCTCTTATTTAGATCGAGAGTCTCGCTCTGCAAGTCCCACGTATGTCTCGTACCTATTTTTACCGGACCTTATCTCGGATTCTGAGCATCTCGAACCTGGTCTTTCTTCGGCCCTTGGTTGTACAACCGTATCTTCTTCTATCCGCAGGTTCGTATTGTATCTATTGTACACATCGTTCCATATTGTTCCAGGAAATTCTCACAAACTTTCTTTCAACCTCCTCGTGGCTTCTGAACTTTTCTCGTTCAAGTTGCTCACGAATGCCATAGCTGCCCAGTTATCAGGTACGCGTGGTAACATCATTACTAACAAATTCCCGGAGCAATTATGTACTCCCTTGAACTTGAAGATGTCTTCCATCCTTTTTTCAACTTTTTGAGTCCCCAAATGTGCTTTTATAAATGAATCTGCAAGCTCACAAAAGAATCAATGGAATTTTCAGGTGAAGGAGAATACCATGCTAACACTCCTTTTGTGAGTGTTTCGCCAAACCTTTTAGCCAAAATTTATTCGATCTACTACTTGGCTAAACCATTGCCTTTCACGCCGGTAGTGAATGCGGGTATGTGATCCCAAGGGTCAGTCATTCCATCATATTTGGGGATGTCGGGCATTTTAAACTTTTTGGGAATAGACAAAGGTGTTCACTTGGCTTCCAGGGATGCTGTGAATGCTTGTCAATATACACACCTTTGATCACGGGAGGCATGCAAGGTATTTTCTCTATACGGCCATTTTGCTCCTTCAATTGTTTCTGCAAAGTTAGCACTAAACTTTGTAAATTAGAATTATTCGGTATACCTGACCCTCCATTGCGAGATTAATTAAGATTTTCTCCATTTCTAGAGTTATCAAGCCCCGAACGCGGGTTCTCCAAAGTTGGTGTATTAACTGGCGGAGGAGTTTGCGTTGTTGGGTAATCCTCTGTCAAAAGTATGCAGTGCACTGTTCACGTGTTCTGCAATCAATTGTTTTAAGGCATCCTGCTCTACAGTTTGGTTGTCTCCATGCTGACAATTAGTGCGTGAAGCAGACCTTTTAGGTGAAATTTTACGGGATTGCTGAGGAGATCCCATAGGTATGTAATGTGGTGGAGTTCCACCTTGTTGGTTCAGCTAGTTGTTCTCGTTAGAGGTTGACATATTTGGTCGTTCAAAATGAAGTTTGGAAAGTGAACAGATTATCAGATTTCCGGTAACATAACCAATTTGTTTAACCTAACAATAGATTTCTCGGTCAAAGTCAATAACAAGAAGAAATCGGGTTACTGATAACCAAGATTTACTTCACTTTCCCAAAGTAAAGAATGATTGCATAAATTTCAATGACAAATCAGATGTCATTACAAATGTGGTCTAGGTCCTTATATAAGAGTATACGATTATAACGGTTTCCTTACTTAATTTGGTCTGGTTAATGGAATTAATCACCTTGATTACATGTTACCATATATTATTGTAACAGAAGTATTTATGGTTGAGGATTTCCCGTAACCGTAATTATATACCGATTTTCCTTCCTTATTTATGGCAGGTTCGTGCATCTTCCCTTCTTAATGGTCTTTATCCATTCCACTCTTGTTTCTCCTTTTACATTTGTCATGTCCGGTTCTTTTCTCAGTGTTCCTTCCATTCCTTCTTGCATTCTTTAACTCATCTAATTAAGAATGTCACTTGTCGCCATATTGATGATCCACGTACCATGCTTTGTCACCTTGATGATAGTCCACGTGTCATGCCTTTTTTCCACTAATACAAAATGCTATATCCAGCTTTCCCGCTAAAATATTGAACTTTATGCTAATTTTTCATATGGTAATTTTATGCCACGAACTATTTCAGAATAATTGGAACCAATACTCGAAGAACATTGTTTCTATCAACAACAGCAATTTTCTGAAATCCTACTGCTATTAAGGATAGAAACAATATTCTCTTCAAGTACTGGTTCCTTATATATTGAAATAGCGTGGCGCGTAAAATTACCAGATGAAGATGCCTAATAAAGTACAAATGTTGTAGCTGTGAAGTCAATAAGAGCCTAAGTAATAAACAACTCATTTCCAGGGTGAAAATGCAATGCAGGTTATGAGAACAAGATTTAACTTATGTGCACTACTAATACAAAGATTTTTTACTTGTTCTAGCTAGTTGCCTACTTTATTTTCTATGTTACTAATTTACTTATTATGAGCTGTTTTCTTTATCTTTTAATTAACCTGATAGTGTAAAAATTACTTTACATTGTTATAGTATAGAACCGGTCAGGTTCACTACTTACTTTACCTAGTCGGTGTATATAGATTATATACTAAATATATGCGATTATATTATACATTTACTGATTATTCTTAATTTAAACGGATATTGTGCGGCTATTTAGGTTAATTCTATAATGACCTTGCACTTGAAATATTGGAGGAAAGCACCAACAAGAAACAAAAGCAATATAGCATCAAATCTTGCTATATATACTGGAAATTGGAATGGCCGACATAATGTAGGAACATATTCTCTACTAGTTTAAGTTATTTTTACATTTGAAAAGAGAATTTTGTACATCAGCAACCATTATAAAAAAGGTCCGCGCAAAACTCTAAACTCCAACATCAAGCCAAAGAAAATCTTTCAAAAACCAGAAGTTGAGAAGAAAAAATCCTTACATCAAAAAAACTAAAAGAAAATATGGGTGCCAACTACTCAACTACTTTACATAAAGCTAATAATATATCAACCACACCACAAGTCAAGAGGTCTCAAGTCATTGCTTTCCACTCTTCAGCAAAATGGAAGCTCCATTTTGATTCTTTGAAAGATACAAACAAACTGGTAACTATTTTGTAGGAAAGTTTCCTCTAGTTTCTTTAAAGGGATATTGTAAATTACTTGGTACTAATAATTGGATGTTTTGCTTTGTTGCTATTAGGTTGTTATTGACTTCACAGCAACATGGTGTGGTCCTTGCAAATACATGGAACCAGTTGTCAATGACTTTGCGGCTAAATATACAGATGTGGAGTTTGTCAAGATTGATGTTGATGAATTAGCTGTATGAGCTTATATCTTTATCTTGCAATCCTCTTTTGTTTATCGAGTTTAAATTCTATGTATTAACAATATAAAAAATATTTATACAATGAAGTCATTTATAACGTAGTAACAATGAAAGATAATCTACTATCACAGGTTAAGTTATACAGATAGAATAAAAATCTTATAATTAATTAAATCCCTTTTCTTTGGGCACCTTTTTATATATTTAAAATATATACTGATTGGTCAAATCTTGGCTGAAAGCAGGATGTAGCTCAAGAATATGGGGTTCAAGCAATGCCAACATTTGTGCTGATAAAGAAGGGGAAAGTAGTTGACAAGATTGTGGGAGCAGATAAAGATGGACTGAAGAGGAAAATTGAGAAACACAGAGCTATCTTTATCTAAGCAAACCAAATGGCTAAGGAATGATAGTCTCTGTGTTTCTGTGTAGAATAAAAGTCATATCCTTGCACGAATTTTTAAGTGGATGAGATCGGTCTAGTGATCTCAGTTATAATTGATAGAACTAGCTATGTACTCATCTCCGGCTCTTGCTCACTAGTTACTTCTGATTGTAAACTTCAAATACGCTGATTAAAGCGTTATCGTTTGCAATGTTGATTTGATCCAATAAGAAATTGTCTTTCTGGTTTCTTTGTTCATATATCTTTTCCAAATAACTATTAGAAATTCGGGAAAAACTGACCGAGCCAACGTTGTTCGGTCAACAAAAGCGACTAAAAAACCATTCAACACGCACGGAAACTATCAAAATAATATTTTACATTTTTTAAAATTACATACCGATCGAAATTGGTCGGTATATTGGTCAAACGTTTGACCGCAGTGGTCAGATTTACTTAGTCAAAGCACCTTTTTGATCACCGACCAACATCGGTCGATAATGTGGATCCATATTTTTAAATTTTAATAATTATATTATTATTTAAAATATTTTATAAAATTTATAGTTAAATTTATCGACCAATGTAGGTCGGCTATTGCAGGGAAGATTTTACCGACCAACTTTGGTCGGTAGATGTAATTTCTGGAAAATAACTGACCAACTTCGGTCGGTTCATAGGTCAAACATGGTCAAGCTTTTAATATTTACTATCTAAATAATATAAATATATCCGATAACACTTTATTTTGTAATATAAATAATGTAACATATACTACTATAACAACCTATATATAGTTAAAGTAGTACAACAAAGTGTGTGTGCGCGCGTGTGTATAGGTATAGCTGCATCTAAGAACGCGAAGCGCTAGGGCCAAAGGGTCGAGTTCTTTTGGGGATAGACTTGTGAAGAAGCAATAATCTAATTAGTATATATAATTGATTCATTGACTTATAACTTACTTAAATGCATCGATGAATATTAAAAATAAAACTCGACCTATATCGATGAATATTAAAAAACGAAACGTCATACGACCTATATCGATTAATTTATGTCATACATTATTAGTGATAAATGAATAAAATATAGAAAAATTAATACTAAACATCTTTGATTCGTATATATGGATCACCAATTAAAGAAACGAAAGAAGTTATTAGCATTAAGTAAACGAGTTAATAAGCAATCGACTAAACATATTTAAAATAGAATAATATTGGTTTATCAATTCATCAATTGATAAATTTTTCGTACGTAGTAATGTATGTGATTGACCATTAATTATAATATAATGTATGTGTGTAAGTGTTTGTGTTTGTGAAATTACTCATATATTTAATTATAACTTAGAAAATTAACTTTGATAGATGAATACAAAAGGTAAAACATCTTGAACGATATTTATTAATTTATGTCATTTGTAATTAGTTATAAAACGAATGAATATGTAAGAAGAAATGTGGAATTCGAAAAAAGTAATCTTCTCATTTATATACCTTTATTTTTTTTATTATGGTTGATTAATTATATATATGTGTGAATAAAATATATGCTTATAATTTATTAAAGTAATTAGTTAACATAATTATTTATAAAAATTATGCTTATAGTTTATAATTATTTGTAGTAAATATATATATGTGACTAAAATAAATGCTTATAATTTATAATATTGTAAGAAATAAAAATACAAAATAAATAATTTAGTTTTTTCTTAAATAACCGATCGAAGTTGGTCGGTTAATGTTCAAACATAGTCAACGCGCGGTCACTTAGAGTACCGATCGACTTTACTGATCAACGTTGGTGTCACGATCCAATTTCGGAGTCGTGATGGCGCATGTCGTAGAACCAGGCAAGCCTCCCTATTTAACTAAGCTAAATTCAATTTCCATTAAAAATGTGATTTTTAAACGAATTTATTGATAATATTATAATCTGAAATTTAAAAACAATGTGTGAAAAACTAAATTTAAACCTCAACCCCGGATCCGGTGTCACTCAGTCATGAGCTACTAAAACATAAAGCAAAGAAAAGGAGAAATGGACAACATTGTCTCAAAATAAAGAACAACATGTAGAATAAGAAAGAGAAGACGAGGTCGCGATCGCCGGCTGCTACCTCGACAACTCCAATAGAAACGTTGACCGCTGTTCAATATCCGCTACCGGGTCTNAAATATGCCAAGTATGCCAGTATAATCTACATGCCATCATAAAATATATGTATGAAACCAGTATGGATATGCACATAGTGCTCACAGCTCTCCCACAGAAGTCCACTCAATACTATATATGGCTCTCAGGCCCAGGGAAGTTCCATTCCGGAATATGCATAAACACCGGCGACCGTAATCACTATCTACTGAGGAAAAAAGCCAGTCCAGCCCCCACCACGGAGAAGTTCCATCTCCGGAATACAACACTCGGACAATTTCGAATATCCATCCCTCTCATAACATCGCTTCGGACAAGATCCATCCCCAGGGAAGATCCATCCCTCACATAACTACGGCTTCGGACAAGATCCATGCCCAGGGAAGATCCATCCCTCATCATCAATGCGCTCACTGGGGGTGTAAAGACTCCGGAGGGGCCCTAGTGGCCCAAGCGCCATGTCAAGCCAACGAAGGCATGATTTAAATATCGCTGCAGTGTGCAGTTTATTCTCATAATTGTCTCAATAACAGGCTCTCGGCCTCACTCAGTCATTACTCTTCAGTCTCACTCACATGGATCACAAATGTCTCCATCAGCCCGAAACAATGATAAGTATGCATGTAATTAACAATACTGAGACTGATATATGAAATGATATGCTATAACATGGCTGAGTATATGACATCAAATAATCACAACATGAGACAGCAATATATGACCACTCGGGTCTCAGCATTTCCAGCGTGAAGCCTAGCATTTATACTTAACATGATTTCTAACATGTTCACAATTACCACATTAATAGATGCACAAATATCATCATGAAATAATCACTAAGCGGGGCCATGGGATAAGCCAGGCCACAAATACCCGATGCACGCCCTCACACCCGTCTCTTGTCATGTGCATCACCTCAACAATAGTCATAAATCATTTAGCTCGGGGTTTCGAACCCTCCAGAACCAAGTTTGGAAACGTTACTTACCTCAAAACCGGCTAAAATACTATTCTGCAGTGCCTTTGCCTCTAAATCTGGCCTCTGAGTTCTCCTACCAAGCTCAAATTTTTATCATCAAATTATGCTTAAGGAGTGAACCCCAATCAAAAAATATCAATTTAGCTCAAAAATTCGAATTTGGTCAAAACCCGACCCCCGGGTCCACGTCCTGAAACTCGGAAAGTTTTACACAGAACTGTTCTTCATCATCTCACGAGTCCGTACATATAAAGAACACTAAAATCAGAGTTCGTTTGACCCCTCAAATCAATCCATAAAGATCTCATAATCTCAAGCCCTAAATCCACATTTTTCTACTGATTTTTGCGAATTTAACACTGATATTATGTTCTATAATCATCCATAAATGATTTTTAAGGTCCAAAACACTTACCTATATGAAGAACAATGATTTTCCTCTTCAAAAATCGCCCCCAAAGCTCTTTGTCCGTACAAAAATGGTGTAAAAAGGGTTTAAGTCGCGGACGGTTTAATTATATATTGTCCAGTGATTTCTTCACTGGTATCGCGGCAGAATCCATGCGATCGCGGTTCACAGCAGTTCAACCTCACGCGATCGCAACCCATTGCACGCGATCGAGAAGACCAATTGACCTCACCCCCCACGCGCCTGGTTAGCTCTACGCGATCGCGACCTAGCCCACGCGATCGCACTTCATCTTCTTCCAAACCTACGCGATCGCAACCCAATTCACGCGATCGCGATGCAAAATTTTTGTCTGGCCCTCAGAGTCTTCTACGTGATCGTGGCTCCCCTATGCGATCACAGAGAGTAAATGTCTGCTGCACCAAAACCAGAAAATCAGCAATTCTCTAAGTCCAAAAATGCCCGTTAACCACCCGAAATCAATCCCGAGCCCCTCGGGACCCCAACCAAAGTTACCAAGATATCCCATAACATCATTCAAACTTAATTTCACTCTCAAAACACCAAAACTAACATCAAAACACAAAATTTACATCGGATTCAAGCCTAAGAACTTTGAAATTTCTAAAATCCATCAACAATGCCAAAACTATCCAAAACAACTCCGATTGACCTGAAATTTTGCAGACACATCCAAAATGACATTACAAACCTGTTCCAACTTCCGAAATTCCATTCCAACCCGATAGCCTATTTTCCACTGCCGATCGAAAATCACCAAAAACTAACTTCCGCCAATTCAAGCATAATTCTACACCGGACATCACAAAAGTATTCTGAACACACTCCTAAGTACCAAATTACCTAAAGAAGCTATTCGAGCCATAAAATCCGCATTCCAAGGTCGTTTACCAATAAGTCAACTCTTAGTTGACTTTTTCCATTTTAAGGCTATTTTTTTAAGACTAAGTTACTGAATTCTCATTTAACCATTCCGATTTCAAGCCTACCAACTCTAACATATGAATCACAGTATAACCAACCTATGACAAGTCACGAACAGTAATTATAATATAGTTTCTACATAATGACGCACCGGATCGTTACAGTTGGTCGGTAATTCTAATGTCAGATCCCAAATATGGGATTTGCCCCTCATTTCTCTTACTCTCTTCTCAAAATTTTCTAACTCCCCACTCTCTTCTCCCTCACACACAAAACATCATTCCCCCTCTCCTTCTCTATTACCCTCACACAAATTTCATTCCCCACCCAACGTCGCCAGTTCCCCCCGCCGCTGCCGGTTGCTACGGCCTCCACTGCCTCCATTGCCCCTCCCCTTCCACCTCCTAAATATTTTAGGTTTCTATTTGAACTTAGATTGTTTATATAATTTTAATATTTTATTATTTCGTTATGAATTAGTTAATTATCGTATAAATTGATTGTTTAAATTTGGATTTTATTGAAATCTAGGGTTTAAGTCATGTTAAAATTGAATTGAATTGAATTGATTACCTAGGGTGTAAATTCAATGTTTAAGTTTGTATTGAATTGAGTATTGTAGTTAGGAATTGAATGTTTAACTTTGAATTGAATTGTGTTTTTAGGATTTGTTCTTGTGAATTGAACTTCTAGGGTATAAATTGAACTTTTAGGGGGTAAGTATTGAACTTTTCGGATAGAGCTTATGTTGTGTGAGGTTAATTGAATTATTTAGGGTATTAATTGAATTGATTAGGGTATGAGTTGAACTTTTAGGATATGAATTGAACTTTTAGAAGTAATGGTTGAAATTTTTGGATGTGAATTAAACTTTTAGGGATAATTGTTGAACCTTTAGGGTGTAATTATTAAAAAATAATTATCTTAATTAACTAAAAATAATTTAATTAATTTATAGTTGTATAATAAATTAAGTAATTATATAATACTTATGGAAATATCTCAATTTATTTTTATTTGAGTAGATGGAACATCGTACTTGGATGTACAACAGGAATTATCCTAATCAGCAGGGATTGCAGGAGGATTTTGTAGAAGGGGTTGAAGATTTTATTAGACACGCAATGTCACTTTTATCATACTAAATTGAAGGAGTAATTAGGTGCCCTTGTGTCAAGTGCGATTGTGTGAAGTTTTAAAAATCGGAGGAAGTTAAGCTTCATCTTTATAGGAAGGGGTTTATAGAGAATTACTTTGTGTGGACTAATCATGGAAAGATCTACAGTAGACGTGGAATATTTCATAACATGGTTGTTGGTGAAAGTAGTATAAGGGTGGAGAATAGAAATCATGATTCTAGAATTTAGGATATGGTTGCGGATGCTTTTGGGATGCACTCCGGGGGTGAGCCCAATGAAAATATTGAACAAACTCCTAATGATAATGCAAAATATTTTTATGAACAGTTAGAGGAAGATAGTCATCTACTACGTGAAGGAAGTCTGCACTCTGAGTTGTATGTTGCAGTTAGATTATTAAGTATCATATCTGATTGGAATATTTCTCAAACGGTCATGGACTCTTTCATTGACCTTATGAGTGAACTAGTTGACCCAAATATCAATTTACATGGTGATTTCTATAAGGCAAAGAGATTAGTTTCTAATTTAGGACTTTCGCCGATGAGAATTGATTGTTATGAAGATGGTTGCATGTTATATTATAAATATGATACAAATTTAGAAAGGTGTAAATTCCGCCAAAAGCCTCATTTCAAGAGGATTTCCAGTGGAATATGGTTGTTGTTAAGGCGATGCATTATTTACCCCTTATACCTAATTTAATGAGGTTATATGCATCGATGAGTTCTGCTCCTCATATGAGATGGCACTTTGAAAATAGAAGACCACCTGGTGTTATGTGTCATCCTTCCGATGTAGAAGCTTGGAAGCATTTAGATATAGGATATATCATGATTATGCTATCGAACCAAGGAACATTTGGTTAGGTTTGTGTGCGGATGGCTTCACATTTTTTTCTATATCTGCGACGCCATAGTCATGCTGGCCTGTCTTTCTTACACCTTATAATCTATCACCTGAGTTGTGTATGACTAGTCCATATATCTTTTTAAATTTTATTATCCCCGGTCCACGTAATCCGAAAAGTTTGATTGATGAGCTAAAACAGTTGTGGTATGATGGTGTTGAAACATACTCCCTCCGTTTTAATTTATGTGAACCTATTTTATTTTTAATCCATGCAAAAAAGAATGACCCCTTTCCTTATTTGGAAATAATTTACCTTTATGTAATGATTTATTGCCACACAAAATATTTGTGTCTCATTTTACACCACAAGTTCAGAAGTCTTCTCTCTTTTCTTAAACTTCGTGTCCAATCAAATGGGTTCACATAAATTAAAACGGAGGGAGTATGACATATCAACCAAGCAGAACTTCAAATTTCCATCTAATTTTGTGTGGATTATTAATGATTTTCATGCGTATGGAATATTTTCTGGGTGGATGACTGCTTGGAAGCTAGCTTGTCCTTACTTCATGGAAAATATAACAACTCGATCGGTCGTTTTGAGAAATTGCACTTTTTCGGTATTTTGAGGGCATGAGTAGCTCTGTATAATGTATTAGGACTTATATGAATCGTCAATTTTGGTTTTGAGTTTATTCGGAATCGATTCGGAGGAATGAATTTCATTGTTGAAGCTTTAAGTTGGAAGAGTTGACCAAGTTTAACTTTTGTGAATTTGACTCCGGAACGGAGTTTTGATGGTTCTAATAGGTCTGGATGGTGATTTGGACTTGGGCGTATGCCCATATTTGCATTTGGATGGTTCTAGAAGGTTTCGGCACAAATTGGTGAAAATTAGAAATTTGGAGGTTTGAAAAGTTCAAAAGTTTGACAAGGAATGGAATTTTTTATATCGGATTCGGATTGTGGTTCTGAGAATTGTAATAGTTTTATTAAGTCATTTAGAACTTGTGTGCAAAATTCGGGTTCATTCTGGGTTGATTTGCTATGTTTCGGCACGAGTTATTGAAGTTGAAAAGTTCAAAGTTCATAGATTTTGTTTGAGGTGCGATTCATCGTTTTGATATTGTTATGTGTTATTTGAGACCTCGAGTAGGTCCGTATTATGTTATGCAACTTGTTGGTATGTTCGGACGGCATCTCGAGGGGCTCGGGTGTGTTTCAAATTATTTTCAGACTATTTTCCTCCATTTTGGCCTTGCTGATGTGTTATGGTTTCTAGTGCATGGATTGTTCTTCGCAATCGCGGATCAGTAGATGCGATCGCGTAAAGGGAAAATGGAGTTGGGTTATTTTTTATTTGCAGTTGCGATTGGCCAAACGCGATCGCATAGCTTGGTGTTGAAGATTGTCCGCGTTCACGTATGAGGAACTGCAGTCGCAAAGTGTTGAGGTTTGGCAGATGAAGCTGGGGAATTCTTCATCGCGGTCGCGTAATGTGAGTCGCATTCATGAAGCTTTGGTAGCAGTAGTCATCGCGTTCGTGTGGGGTGTATTGCGAATGCGTAGGGTCTTTTGTTGGCAGTGTGATTTTTTTCATCGCGAACGCGATGGATTTCCCATGTTCGCGTAAGAGGATAGCTATGCAGATTCTATTAAATCTCATTTCGGGGGTTTCAACCATTTTATCATTTTTGGAGCTGTGGAGCTCAGATTGAGGCGATTTTTGTAGCAATTTTCACCATATGAATTGGTAAGTGTTCTCTACTCGGTTTTGGTTATATTTCATGGATTTATCTTCGATTCTAGCTTTTGGTTGATGATTTTGAAAGAGGAAATTGGGGTTTTGGCCTAAAGTTTCATAATGTGAATTTTTGAGTTCTAAACATCGATTTGGAGTCAGAATTGAGTGAACCTAGTATGGTTGGACTTGTAATTGAATGGGTTGTCGAATTTTGTAAATTTTGTCAAGTTTCGAGGTGTGGTCCTGGGTTGGGATTTTGGCCGATTTTGGGCTTTTGATTAAAAATTCGACCAGCCAGGTTGGTTCATTCTTTCTGAGCCGCCTCTAGCTTAGCACGAAGGCCCTTTGCTTCCTCTCCTTTTTGCTCACTGAGGAGCTTGAAGGCGTCTTTCTCCTCAGTAAGCCCTCGTATTTGGCCTCATATCAGCTCAGCTCCCCTCTAGATCGAAAGAAAACTTCGTGATGAAGCACCGAGGCCTACAAAATTAGAAAATAAAGAATTAGACAAGAAGAGAAAAACTCAAGTATAAAAATGTATATTGACAAAGGGAGTTGGGGATTACCCGGTACAGAGCTTGCTGGGCCTCGTTAAAAAGACAAGGCGCTCCCACCTCGTCCATCAGAGCTTGGTATTCCTCCGTAACCAAACTTCGAAGGTAGCTAGCCACCCCTATGAGGGATACAATAACTCGTGCGTCCTCCGGAACCATGATAATGATCGTTCGTTTGCACCAGGGATCGACACTAGGGGTCGGGAACTGGCTTGTCAGTCTGAAATTCGAGGAAGCTTCGCCTGAGCTCTTCCTCGGTATCTCCAAGTCGCTCAGACCAGCGACATCGTCGACTCCAGAAAAATAACCACGGAAAAGGTCCTCCTCTCTATGGATTCCTTCTGCGTGAGAAGTCTTTATGGTTAGAGCCTCCCAAATCATTTCCTAGGAGAATGAAGGAAACGATGGGGAGTCTCCGATTTCTATTTCCCCGAGTGAATCTTTTGGGGAACTCTCTCTACCCCGAGGAGCCTCGAGCTTGGCCTCCACAGCTACTTCCTCCTCCTTCTCACCCCGAGGTGAGGCGCCGTCGGCTTCAATCGGCTTGGGGACTTCGACTGAACTCCCTTCTTGGACCCTATCAGGCTGACGTAGAATATTTCCAACTCCTACCGGTCCAGCGGCCTTTTTAGCCTCAGTATTAGCTCGTGCTCGAGCCGCCAACCCGAAATCATCCTCTTTTTATTCTTCTTCTTCTTCCCTTAGAAGTTGGGCTGACTTCACAAACAGGGGGATAACATTCTTCTTAAGCTTACGAGCCGCTCTCTTTTTAGGCTCTTCCCATCGGAGGTCGAGGTCATCTTCCTCTTTCTCTCCTTTCCCGGCTTCGAGGTAGGGAATGAGGCTTCTTCATCACCGGACGGGGGCCTCATCATCGCATCTTTTTCGAGACCTGCAAAAAGGGAAACTGAGTAAGCTCGGAAGAATATTTTAATAATGACTAAATCGTTACAGACAGAAATAAGTCTTACCATGATTATTGGCTTCCCAATAGCCCTTTGATAAATTGCACCATGCACGCTCAGCGTGTGTTGATGTCGAGACCAGGCTCCTAACCCAGCTCTCGAGGTGAGGAACCGCACCCGGCATCCAGGCAGCAACTACACTGGGCAAAAATACCCATAAGGAAAAATGAAGAAGTAAAAATAACAAACATAAACTAAAAACGGAGTCATACATACATTTCATATTCCATCTCTCGAGAAAGGGCATGCTCTCAGCCCCAGTCTTTGTCTGCGTCTATGCTCGATATGAGTGCCTTGGTGGCCCGGCATTGGAGTTTTATTATCCCACCTCGATAATGTCGGGGGATATACAATCTTATCAGATGATCGAAGGTGAAAGGAAGCCCGTCGATCTTACTCACAAAGAAGCGAAGCAATATCACAATCCTCCAAAAGGAAAGGTAAATTTGGTCGAGGGCACCTGATGCTTCTTGTAGAAGATATGATGACCGAATCGAAGGGACCCAACGTGAAAGGGTAAGTGTAAAAACTCAATAACCCTTCCACGTGGGTCGTGATTGCTTTTTCTATGGCCGGTATCACGACCTCTTTGTTTCCCCAATTAGAGTCCTTTTTCACTTGTTCAAGGAAGCTTTTGGATATCGAGCATATGTATCTCAATACCAGTTCGCATCGACCAAATACCGATGATGTCTTCTCGACTTTGAAGTCAGAACTAATAACACACCCCTCCCCCTGGGAATAAACTCCTCAAGGCGTGGTTCCGTCATTTTTTTCTCGCCGGCCGGCCGAGACGAGGAAGTGGTTTCTTTCTGTGGAACAGTTTTTGATGTTTTAGCCAATTAGTTTTTGAGGGCAAAGAAGAATTGAGACTTTGATATTTGGTGTTTTAGATGGAACAAACAATGGGACTCAAAGACCTAAAGATAGGAAGCTTGAAGAATGCAAAGAACTTTGAAGATTAGAGTAGAAGAGATTGAAAGTAAAGTTTGAAAGAATGGAAAAGGGACCTATTTATTGGTTTCACGGTGACGGTTCAAAGCTGGTAGTGGCCGATCATTGGCTGACGCACATTAGTTGCCTGGGGAACTTTACCGACGGGACGTTTTGATCACCTCTGTCGCTTACGTCACGGTGCTGACGGCATGACAAATCGGGATGAAGTTCGGAGACTCAATTCGTTTCTTGTCATTACACTCCAAAAAATAAGGGAATTATATGTATACGGTCAAAATCGGGCCCACCCGATTTTGTTTGATTAATCAAGACCAGGATGGTAGGCCAAGGATCGGTCTCGTGTTATATCAGACCAAGACATGAAGGTGCGGTACCAAGCTGGGAATTCGAAGTACCAATCGAGATCGAGACCAAACGAGATAGACATCGAGCGAGACCGAAGAAAGCCTACTAACAGAAAGCCGAGATATCCGTGACCGGGCAAGGATCGTGGTGAAAATCTCGGCACGAATCAAATCAAGAACGGTTATTTAGTTAATCATGAAATTTTTTTCTGTATTTAGAATTGTACCATAAGTAGGATTCCTCTACTATGTAAAGGAGGGTTCTGATCATTTGTAATCATCTAATTCTCGCATAAAAAGCAAAACAATACCTTTTTCTCTCTTAAACTCTCTTGTTCTTCAATTTAGTTAATATTTCTTAATTATACACTCAGTCGGTTTGAGGACGATCTATCTCGAGGACCAAGTTGTACTTTATACTGGTTTGCTTTATTTTACAGCTAATTTCTAGTATTAATTATCATATTTCTCAATTGGTGCCAAGCATAATCATGTATTCTTAAAATCACTTATAAATTCAATTGTTATCCGATTTTAAGGGTAAACAATTTTTTTTGAACTAATTTTATGACGTCAGGGGCTATGGTGGATCAATAGTATAACGAAAGATATAAATAAATATTTTCAAATAGCTATGCATCCTCCAATTTTTGCTCTCTTCTGATCGTAAAGAAAGCTGATTAAAGCGTGTTGATATATTGGTTTGAATAAATAAATGTGTTTCTGATTTTTGTTCATGGAATGTCGTTCCCATATTCAACAATTTATGCGTATCCCAACGCCCGACCTTCTTTTATGAATTTATTAAATACTCCTAATACTCTACAAAAATAGCTTTGATATTGCCGTGCCGCGTCTTTATCGAGACGAATCTATATAATGAGTAATATTAAAGAATGAGAGTAAAATACATGTAGTCAGGGCACCTTTGCGGTTGACTATTAAAGGTTATTGTTTGCCAAAGCTTCTCAAATCAAAATAATATTTGATCATATTTTTAAAAAAGTATTTAGAAGTGTATTTTTTAAAAGTGTTTTCAGAAAATATACTTAAAACTATTTTTTTTGCTTTTCAAAAGCTATTTTAGCTTCTACTGAAAAATATTTCTTTTTCTTTCTAAAAGCTTTGGCAACGAAAAAAAAAGTAATTTTGACGAGAAAAAAGCTTAGCCAAACAAGCTATGTATAAGTCACCAAGACTCCAAATGGAATCAAACTTCAGCTTAAGTAATCTTTCCTTTAAACAAAAGACGTGGAAAACTAGACACACATGTGTTATGATCCAAAACCATATGGCGTGATGGCACCTAACCATATCCGTTAAGTCAGTCAATTAACAGTTAACACAATTTTAATAAATAAATATGATCAACAATTGATATATCTGGATTCCAAACAACATCTCAAGGACTGGTAGTACAATATATGAGCTATTAAGACTTGATTATTGTAAAAACGGATATGAAATAAATTCAACTTCTATTTGAATGTACATAAACAGAATTCAACTCTAGTACTACCCAAGGACAAGTAATAGCCACATCTGAAATGCATAAACATCTTCAGAGTCAGCTCCCGACATCACCCGCAGCTCCACTCCAAAATCTGCATGCAAGGTGCAGAAGTGTAGTATGAGTACAACCGACCCCATGTACTCAATAAGTATCTTGCCTAACCTCAGTGAAGTAGTGGCGAGACTTTTAGTTAAAAGTTACTCACTAATATAACCTGTACAGAAGACTAGCAATAGAACAATACTAGAACATAACAGAATAACGTACAAGGAAACAATTATGCGAAGCAGTAAATGATTTCTAAAAGAACCACGACTAATATTCCTCAATATCATGGCAATCCTTTCCTTAGAGCGATAAATAGTTAATCACAGTAATAAATCCATAACTTTCTTAGCGTGATAAATATACTCAAGACATCAAATCCAACGACACAACAACACCCTTTGTGCATTTATCTCATCCTCACCAAATTTACATGTAACAGTACTAACCACGTGAAAGAAATGCCGATAAAAGTAATGACAAGGTAGAAAACATAGGAAGGATGACATCAATTAGGAAAGAAGAACATAATTTCACCTAACTAGCACGGTAAAAGGCATAAATGTAGATATAACATATAAGAAGGGAATGCATGATCTTTATAAGCTAACAAGTAGAGGCATGAATGGATAACATGGTAGAAAGTTTATACTAAAGTGCAACAAATTAGATTCGATATGGTTATAGATATAACAACAGGAAGAAGGCATGGTATTTGTAAGTTAAACAAGTAGAATGTATGGACAACACAACAACAATTGAGATAGAAAACAAAGACAGAACAACAACGATAAGTCACATAGAAAACATAGATGTGACAATAACAATCAAGGTAAATGCATGAACGTATACACAAGGAAACGCTAACACAACATAATGCATGTCCCTCGTCCTCGCCTGCACGGAAACACCTTTAGTACCATGAACTCGTGATAATATAAAAGCATGATGATATAAATGAAATGGCAAGGCATCTCCCTTCGCTCTTTTACTCTCATCCTCTCATGATAATGTAAATGAAATAAAAATAATATCTATGAAATGGCACGGCATCACCTTTCGTGCTTTTACTCTTATATGAAATGACACGACATCACCCTTCGTGCTTTTACTCTCAAATGAAATAGCACGGCATCACCCTTCGTGCTTTTCACTTTCATTCACATGATAAAATATATGAAATGGCACGGCATCACCCTTCATGCTTTACACTCTCCCTCACATGATAATATAAAAAGCAGTGGCACGGCATCATCCTCCGTGCTTTACACTCTTCCTCACCAAGTATATATATATCAATGACAAGCAGGGTAGAAAGCATAAATAACATCAATGGGAGTGGTTAAATGAATATCTCAAATGAACCCAATCACAAGTTTCAAGACAACATTAGATGAATAAACCCTCAAGACCATTATTGTTCAAGTATTTCAACAAATCTTAAGAATGATTTATAACTCGAGTATAGAACCTAATATTTCAAGAATAATGACTGTAGCAATGTATTGATTATTAAGCATGATAAAGACTGAATTAGACACATCGGTGTTTCTCAAAATCCCGTCAAATTTTAATCAAGTTATAATAAACTAAATCTTGGTTTCTAACTTTTAATTATATATTCTTAGTAATCAAGCAAGACATGAAGCAAGAAGGTCACGTAAATCTACAAAGCACAATTAATTGTATAATTTACCCCCGAGCATGACCCTGGCACATGTATATACGCTCGTCACCTCATATATGCAACATTCCCGCATGTAGCAAACAATGTCAATTAGTAGGAAAAATTTCCTCGACAAAGTTAGTCAAGACACTTACCTCAAACAAGTCAAATTGATACCGAGCAAGCCAAACGATGCTCCAAAAAGTCATCAAGCGCGTACTGACCTCCGAACGACTCAAAATTATCCAAAAACAACGCGAATACATCAAATAATGCCCAAGGAAACAAGCACAATCGATAAAGGTCGAATCTTTAATCAAAATCCCAAAGTCAAATAAAAAGTCAAATTTGGGCACCCACCTCAGAATCCGACGAGACTAACAAAATCCGACAACCTATTCAATTACGAGTCCAACCATACTAGTTTCACTCAAGTCTGACTCGAAATCAATATTCAAAACTTAAAAATTTACTTTATGAAATTTTAGACAAAACCCCACATATTTCACTTTGAAATCATCAATCAAATGCTAAAAACGAAGATGGATTCATGAAATATAACCAAAATTGAGTATAGAACACTTACCCCGATTCATGTAGTGAAAATCGCCTAAAACAATTGCCCAAATCCGAGCTCCTCAGCTCAAAATATGACCAAATAAACAAACTTTTGATATTAAGTACTTTTGCTCAGCTGTTCTGTCTCGTTTCGTGTGCCAAATGATCCCAAAACTTACTTTTGATGCCACCAATGAAATTTCAGTCAAGTTGGGCTTTTGAATCACTCCATTTGACCTTAAAATGAAGGAGATATGTTGGTTTCAATATTTGAAAATAATGCAGATTTTTAAATACGAAGTCAGTAGCTATTTCGTAATTAATCTGAAAAATCTAGCAACCTAATTTTTTGTAAAATGACCATAAACTCCTCATACGATGTCCAAATTTGACGATTCCTTTTGCTATGACTCCATAATTACGATACGGATCTAATGATTCAACCAAAACAGAAATCGGAGCTCATTTGTTTAATGTGGTATCATTTATACTTGAAGAAACGACGTCGAAACATAAGAAAAACGAGCGCAATACAACCCAAACCTATCTGAAACTCACCCGAGCCCTCGGGACCCTGTACGAATATACCAACAAGTCAAATAACATAACACGGACCTACTCGAGGCCTCAAATCATGTATAATAATATCGAAATGACGAAACATACCTCAAATCAAACTTAATGAACTTTCAAACTTTTGACTTCCAAAAAACTCGCGCTGAAATATATCAAATCAATTCGAAATGAACTCAAATTATGTACTCAAATCCTAAAAGATTATGCGACTCGTGCCCTCAAACTACCGAACGAAGTAAAAATGGTCAAAACGACCGGTCAGATCATTACAGCATACGAGNGGGGGGGGGGGGGGGGGAATACGATTCAACATAGTTCAAGATTCGGACATCTTTCTCTCATAATGCAGCACATGAAACTATAAACTTCCATAATTTACCAGACTTTGATTAACAAGAACAACCCAATTGGGAGAAATAATGTCATCTTGATTGAGCTTGTTGATGAGGAGCAAAAGGAAAACGTAGATCTGGATCCAAAGCAAATTCACTCAAGATAAAAGGGTAGTAGAAAAGTCGTCCTTAAGAAATGCAAAAACAACCAACACACTAAATTCATCAAAGGTCTGCCCTGCACAGACGGAATACACAACTAGAACACAGTGCCACTAATCTCAACCACAACACTTGATATGTAGCATCCACCTCCAAATCAAACACAATTATTAAACTACTTACTACTTACCCGTTTTTTACATCCAACATTATTAAGAAAAAAAAAAGAGAAAAAAGGCAGGCAGCTAAGTAGAAGCTACATTAGCTCACATGTTGTAAATATTGAGGCATCCTTAAACTATATCCTACTATGCACAATTTCCTTTCTACAGAAAACTTGTTAATTATTTACATTTCACCGCACATGCATGATAGTGTTAGTGACACCTTAACTAAAACCCACGATTAGTCAGCGCTCCTGCATAGTACCCTCCTGATATCAGATTTCTGATCTGCACTTAGCCTTGATGGGAATTTAATGTCAAACTTGATCTTCAAATTTCCTTTCTTGCCACGTTCCTTTGATATTGGCATTCCTTCATTTGGGATTATATGCTCATGTCCTGGTTTAACAATATCTGTGATTGGTATTGTGAGTTCCCGTCCATCCAAAGTGATCAAGCTTATAGTTTTCCCAGTAAGAGCATCCAGTAAAGAAATTTTCTGATTGATCACTAGATCATTCCCATCCCTCTTGAAGACAGCATGCGGCTTTTCATCTATCACAAAAATAAGATCACCAGGAGTAGCTCCAGGCTCATAGTTTCCTTTCTCTGGGAAAGTGATTTTTGTGCCTTTCTTCCAACCAGGCTTGATGTGTATCGCTAAGACCTCTTCAACAGTTGTAGGCTTACTGCAAAAGAAATTCGCATATGGAACAAATAGGACCCGGGGTTAGAGCAACTGAGTGCAAAATAATTGAGTGAAACTTCTTAATTTGATAAATTCATGGCTTGTAATCCACATATTCATAGAACTTTGCTGTCACATCTGTCATTGCTTTGCTACCCAGTACCTACACCTTCACCCTACCCCTCCAGAAAAAGAACTATTGCTTTCAGTAGCTAAATTTTTTGCCTCCCATTGACTGTAGTTTCTATAAGAAGTTTTATCATTGCGCCAGAGAATCAAAACAATGAGTGTGATCAATCCGCATCCCTAGGTGATCATAAGCTTTCTGTAAAGAAAACGGACATGGGGCATAAAATTAAAAGTTAATTCATCAGATGAGAATTGTCGAAAACCAATCAAGAAGACAACAACCGATTACTCTCGAGTCAACCATGTGGGGCAATCAATACCCCTGCACATTAAGAACTGGACATTTGGAGCATAGGCAATACAACATTGTGACCCAACATTGCAAAAATAATGATAGGCTTGACTTTGACACAATGTAAGAAAATGAAACTCTGGCCTAACTCAACCTAGAAGTTAGTTTATGAGGTGAAATTTGCCCAAGACAATATAAGGAGAAAACAACTCATTCCCTCAACTATAATGGGACAATTAATTTATTGCACAAGGGAATTGCAACATTCAGGAGATCAGTCTACCTCCCAGGTGACCATACATAGCAGCAGTGACTTTGATATAAATCTGCAAATTGGGCAGGGTTTAGGAGCTTCTGATCTCCGATAGAAAGAACAACCGTGAACAATCATGTCTTTTTCAACCTTCTAGACTATTCAGTAACAAACAAATGTGATTCTGTTATTTTACCAAGGGAGGATGTGCGAAAGAACATGGTCAAAAATATCCAGTACACTCAATTAGCTAAAAAAACATTTGGTCAAAATGCATATAAGGCATTATTACAGATATTTCTGTAAGTGATGGACGCAAAAACAATTTTGTAGTAGGCTGACGGCTAGTATAAAACTAGTTAGTAGGCTGAGCTTGTTTATATATTTGTACTTCAGTAGAAACTGCAGAGAACCTCATGTATCAGCAAACACAATTATTGAGTAACGGATCGGAATGAAACAGGTGCAATCGAATGAAATGGGTATTGATCATGTAGCCAGCCTCAACTATTAGTGAAAATAGTTTCTCAACAACTAAAATCCAAAAATATGAAGTTAGTAACTTTACCCAAGTCAGTTTGATATTTGAAAACAAAAACTTGACACTAAAATAGGATAATGTTCCTACTTCATCCTCAACTTCTATCTAATAGTTTAGTGCAACACCAAGGTGTTCTAACCTTGCTCCAGTTCAAAGCGTATTCTTCATAGCTATGTCAAAAAAGATACTGGCTAATACACATTGGGATGTCAAAGAGCTATCAAGCTTTTACCATACTCCACCAAGGAGGTGGTTTGAAAACAGAATCAGTGGGAACTTTATATGTTGAGCCAGGTAGCAGAGTTAAAACTATGACAGCAAATGTATTACATAATTATACAGTTTGGCCAGTAAGCAGCGTGAATCTTGAGCATTAACAGTTATAAATCTATGATCGTAGAGGCATTTAAGACTTCTGTTCCGCTGAAAAACTACAACATCTCATTTTCCATCCTCCTCACAGAAAAAGTATCAAAACTCCTGATTTCGATGCTATCAAATTTTTGTATCCTATTTCAGCAATTTAATGGTAAACCAACGAAGATTTGTCGCAGCAACAGTACAATTTTGATTCAAAAAGCATATCAAAGCGCAAATGCGAACTTCAACAACCTCGGTCAGCACATCAGAAGAAAGGAAGTAACTTTTTGCTTCAAGAAAAGAAAATTGACTAAAAATAAACAAAGCGGGGCTACACTAAAAAATTATTCTCATTCTCCCAGACCATCAAGAAAGTTAAAAATAGTACTTTGCTTCCTTTGTGTGATTTATGTGATACCTTTTGTATTTTAGTATATCCTAAAAAAAATTACTGTAATATATTCTTATATTTAGAAACAATTAAACTTTAAAAGTTTCATTTCATCTTTAATGAGATAGATCTATAGTTGCACAAATATCTATAGCTTGCTTTAAATCACAAGTGTCAAATACATTTTTTTTTCTAAATTCCATGTCCATTCAAACAACATTTCATAAAATGGAGAGAGTAGCAAATTTGATAAAACAAAATTGTGCAAATTACGCAATTGACGATGACGTAAAACGCAAAATACTTGTAATTATGCGTTTAATTTAAGGTATACCTACCCAGAGTCATCCAGAAGAATCCGTGAGATCTTCATTTTCCTTCTAGATCCTTTGTAAAGCTCCTCCAAGCTACACGGCAGTTTATTCTCCACCGGCGCCGCCTTCCGACCGACTCCGGCACCGGAATTACTATCCGATCCACCGAAAAACTCAGCAAAAATAGCCTCCGCATCACGCGTATTGAACCTAAATCTTCTGACGTTACTACCAGCACTAGTCGGCGACGCCGAAGCAAATTGACCGGATTTCAATGCATCATCACCGTACACGTCATAGATCTGACGCTTCTGAGGATCACTAAGCACATCATACGCTTCAGAAATCTGCTTGAATTTTGCTTCTGCTTCCTTTTTGTTCTGACTGTTCTTATCTGGATGCCATTTCATAGCTAATCGCTTGTACGATCTCTTTAAATCTTCTTCACTTGCATTCCGAGATACTTTCAGTACGTTATAGTAATCAAGTCCCATTGTTTTGACGCAAAACGAAGCTTCTAGAATGTAGACGTGTTTTCTCTGTATGTGTGTTATTATTTAGGAAATGCGAGTTCGAATGTTCTGGCGGATGTTGAAAGGATAGACAGGCGTTGAGGAAACGCCGGCGAGTTGGCTCGGTCGTCAACGATGTGGTGAACGTGAAATGCGCAGCGTAGAGGAAATGGTGGATGTTGAGCTAAGATACGCAGAGTGGGTGAAGTGGAGAGGGATTTTAATATTCGGATTTTGTTAAGATGACTGCGCTGTTACAGAATGATAGTGACTACTACTAGTAGCTCAAAGGGATAAGCAGCCGAGCAGCAACTGACACAAAAAGAAGAGATAAAAAAGATAAATGGCCGTTAATCCAACCGATCTTCTTTTCTGTACGAAGCTTTTATTACTTTTTCGTCTTAATTTAAGTGGATTATTTTAATAGAGTATAAACGTTAAATTATTTAATTCGTGTGATGCGAAGATATTTTATAAACAAAAAGAATTGAATTAAAAACTAACATATAAGTACTAAAATCATAAAAAATAATAATCTAAAACACGTGAAAAATGATATTAGTAAAATCTCTTTGACGCTCCAAACATTGATAATGCCACATAAAAGAAAACATTCGATTTCCTTTTCATTTATATTTCAGTTTTTGTTATGATATTAGCGTAAAATCGAATATAAAATGGTGAATGAACAGGGACGAATCACAGAGATAATCCCAACTTATCTAGAATTCATGCGTTGTTATTATTACTGCGAAACATATATTTTGAAACAATTCATAAAGGGAAGTCATCGGTTGACCCTCGAAAGAAATGGTGAAGGTTGAGAATTAGGGTGTAAGGTTAACAGTTGACCCTTGATATTATCTGTTTGACCAAAAAATAAGTTTGTCTTTGATTAAATTAATTAATGAGTTATTAAGGAGGGTCAATCCTAGTTAGAGCTAATAGTTTTAGATCTACGACGAATAACGTAAATAACAGTATACTCGGAATGAGATGTGGACAGTAAATGTGATCAGATGTAATATTATGTAAAGAGATGAAGCAATAAATAACATTAAATGACAATAAATGTAAATAGAGAGGAAGATTCATCCAATATTGAAGAGGGTGAAGGATTCCTTTCTCTGACAATGATGAATGACACGAGTATGATAGAATATTATGCACTTTCCTGGATCTGGTGGAAATGATGATAGAATAGTTCACAAAAGGGTTGAATCTCGGTGAAAAGTAATTCTTTGTATTTTCTCTCAGTTATCCTTTTACAAGTATTCTTATCATATGAAATAACATGCCTCCCCCCCCCCCTTCTTTCTATTTATATGGGATATTCCCAAAGAACCCTAAAAGTACAAACAGAGAGGATATTTGATAGAATATTCCCTCTGTAGATCTTAATATAAAACTAGCCATTATTTCTAACTCTACTGCTCGACTTCGACCATGACTGGTTGTCGAGCTGTTCAACTCATGAGATTATTGGTCGACCACGGCCACTCCACTCGTGACAATTTGCGAGTTGCTCTCCTCGACCAATTCTGCACGACTTGATCATCAATCTGATTTTGACTCATACAGTTAGTTCCTCCGCTTAGCGAGGTCGTTCTTTGGTTGACCTCGTTGAGAGGACATCGTCGGTCGTGCTTGGGAAATCCAGATGGAGGAGATTGAATGGGAAGGAGTTGGCATGGGGTGGCAACATGGCGCTTCAAGAACCACAACTCGTTGTGACATCAGCTTAGGGTGACATCATTGTTGTAGACATCATTATTACGCGTCTTCCCAATGCGTCGCATCGTTTCTCCTGCCTCTATCGTTTCGATTTTCATGCAACTGACAGTTGGCGTTCTCGATTCGGGTGCTTGTTCTCTTATAAATACCAGTGGAGAGTCCTTTAAGCCAAACTTTACATTCTCCCATTCTCTAAGCTTTTGCTTTTCATCACTTTCTTCGCCTTTATTTTCACTAACTCTTTTCTCATGTTTTCTCTTTGCTAGACCCTCATTTTTGAGATTGAGTGCGCCCGTTGATAAGAGAGAAGAAGGACTATTTTCAAGAAAATGGAGTCGAAATACCGTGAGTACCGCTCCAAGCATGGTGCACTATGTCTTTTGCTCTGCACGGATGAAAGCTTCCAGGCTCTTAGAGACGAGTTGAAGCAAAAGGACGAAGAGTTTGTGAGGGTTATTCGAAGGTGCAGTGAGCTCGAGGGATCGCATAGTACCAAGGAGGATGAGCTCGAGGTGAGCAGGGGGGTTGCGGAGAAATGCGCAAATCTTTAGACCAAACTGGCATCCCTGCGGGCGAAGCTTGAGCAAAGCTCGACCCAATTCAATGCCCTGAACGATGAGCTGGTTGAGGTGACGGTAGAATTAGGCAGGGTCGAGAAAGCTAGGAAGGAGGCTTTGGCCAAAGTGGCGGCGACGGAGGAAGCCGTTCGTGTCCTTCAATCCGAACATGAGCGTGAGGGTGAGGCGGCCACACTTAGGGATTCCCAGCTCGATGAGAATATTGGCGGACTTGAAGGGGAGATCTCCGATTTGAATGATAAGGTCGCCGCTCTTGAGGCCGAGAAGGCGCAACTGTTGGCTCGACTGTCCTCATCTCATACTTCCTCCTTTCCTGACGTGTCGCGGGATTCATATGAAAATTGTATCCATGATGAGGCCCAGTTGGATATCTTTAGAGATTTCATGGCGGCTAACAGGGTCACTGAGGTTGAGTTTGAGGGTGCTCGTGCTAAGGCGCATGAAGCTCGAGTTGCTTGTGGCTTCGACCCTACTACGTAGAGGGCGGATAGTGGCGAAGATGAGCTGGACGGGATTGAGCATGAATCTTGGTACGATGACGAGTATTAGATGGTGGAGAGGGCGATGGCGATGAAGGTGGGGACAACATGGAGTAGTACCTTGTACTTAGTTTTTGTCTTCTCTCCTTTTTTGTATGTGGGCGTCTTTCTGTCCCTTTGTAATATATTTTTTGGAATGAAATGATTATAAAATTTCCTTGTATGTTATTGCATCTTTTACTTTTCGTCGACCATTTTTCTTCAAATGATTGCTTTAGAAGGATTGTGTCGGCATGTACTACCTCGAACACAGTCGAGTACATTTTTGATTGAATTTTGGGTGAGGTCCCATGTCGCCATAATTAACTCAAACGAAGTTAACTTGTAAATTGAACTCTAAGTCAGGTTAAGTATGAGTTGAGTTCAAGTGTGGTCGAATATAATTCTTTACTAATTCGAACGAGGTCGAACATGATTTGATTCGAGCGAGGTTGAATATTACTCATGATAAATTCGAACGAGGTCAAATATGAGTAGATCCGAGCGAGGTCGAATGTTACTCGTAATTTATTCGAACGAGGTCGATAATGAGTTGATTCGAGCGAGGGAAAATATTACTCGTGATAAATTCGAACGAGGTAGAATATGAGTTGATTCAGGCGAGCTCGAATGTTACTTGTAATTAATTTGAATGAGGTCGAATGTGTGTTCCTAGATTGGTGTAATGTTTAAACTTGGTGGACACATGTGAACATCGTGTGTTTGCATACTTTGCTTTTCTTATACGTATATTGGAGAAGTTTACAGGTTTTTGCTCTGCTTATACATACATTAGAGAAGTCCCAGCCTATCTAGTCCCTTCATTGGTCGACCTGGAGAAGTATTTGAGAGGTCGAGTGATGAAATTGTACTTAACTTCGAGATTCCCTCTCCGTCACCTCGTTAAAAACCTCCCCGATTGAAGTATTTGAGATGGGTGATGTTCCAATTGTTTGGTAGTAACTTTCCTTCCACTGTTTCTAGTTGGAACGACCCTTTGCTTGTTGTCGCCGTGATTTTGTACGTGCCGTCCCAATTGGTCCCCAGTTTTCCTTCTCGTGGATCCTTGCTCGCTTGTGTTTTGGCTTTGAGTACATAATCCCCAACTTTGAGAGGCCTGACCTTGGCTTTTTCGTTGTACTACCGTTCTGTATGTTGTTTTTAGGCTACCATTATTACGTAAGCCATGTCTCTTCGTTCTTTGGCCTCGTCGAGGTCTTATCTTCTACTTTCATCATTGCTTGGCCCACTCTCATTTGAATATCTTAGACTCGGTTCTCCGACCTCGATTGGTATCACTACGTCAGTCCCACAGACTAGTGAGTAAGTGTTTCTCCTGTGCTTGTCTTTGGAGTAATGCAGTATGCCCATAGCACTTCCGGCAGCAACTCCGGCCACATTCCCTTGGTGTTCTCGAGCTTCTTCCTCATAATATTCAGTATCGACTTGTTGGAGGATTCACTTGTCCGTTACCTGCAGGGTGATATGGCGTGGAGAGTATTCTTTTGATGTGCCATTTTCGAAGAACTCGGCAACCTTCTTCCCCGTGAATTGGGGTCCGTTGTCACAAGTGATTTCTTTGGGAATGCCGAAGCGGCATACTATATTCCTCCATATAAAGGCGATCACTTCTTGCTCGCGTACTTGACACCCACTTAGAAAATTAGTCAGTTAAAACTAAAAGAAATTGCACATTACCTCGTCCTGCAGGGAGGGGACCGACGATATCCAATTCCCCATTTGATGAAGGGCCAGGGTGAGGTGACTGAGTGGAGGTGCTCGCCCACTTGGTGGATCATGGGGGCGTATTTTTGGCATGGTTCACATTTTTTTAAGAATCGGCAGCTTTCTTTTTCATTGTGGGCTAGTAGTAGCCTGCTCGGATAAGAATCTGACTAGGGCTTGATTGCCCGTGTGAGCCCCGCACTAACCTTCTTGGACCTCTATTAGGATGCTTCGTGTCTGGTTTGGTCCTACGCATTTTGTTAGAGGGCCGCCATACGTCCTTTTGTATAGGTCGTTATTGATGATGTTATATTTGGCTGCTTGCATTCTAAGTTTTTTGGCTTTTTTTGTCGTTTGGAAGCAAGCCATCCTGCAGGTATGCAACAATACGATTGCGCCAGTCCCAAGTTAGGTTAATAATGTGTACCTCTATTCGGTCGATTGATGAGTGGAGGAGAGTAACCACGTTCCCTTCTCCGCTTATGATTTTAGTGGTTGCCGCCAGTTTGGCGAGGCCATCCGCCTCGATGTTCTGCGCTCGAGGTATTTGATCGAGCTGGCACTCGTAGAACTCGGGTAGCAGTTTGCAGATCTTGGCCTGATATTTTTGTAGCCTTGGTTCCTTGATTTGGAAAGTCCCTGTGACTTGATTGACGACGAGCTGTGAGTCACATCGTAGGACTACTCGTCGTGTTCCGTACTTGAGTTCCAACTTTAACCCTGCAATCACGGCCTCATACTTGGACTCATTGTTAGTCATATTAGGGCACTGTGGCGAATTATCTCGCATGTTGGGACCTCGAGCACGAGTCACAGTCCAGATCCTAACGCGTTAGAGGTGCCATCGTTGTACGGACCATAGGTCGTGTATCTTGGGGGAAGTACTGGCAGATTTCCTTTCGACTTCGGGCATTATTTTTTGCGTTGAAGTCGGCAAGTACTTGCAACTTTATCATCGTTCGCGGCTGATAGGTTATATCATGCTCGATCAATTCTATGGCCCATTTGGCCAACCTACCCGACAACTCGGGTTTGTGCAGGATACTCTTTAGAGGAAAGGTTGTGACCACTGAGATGGGTGGAACTCGAAATAGGGTCTAAGATTTCCTGAAGCTACGATCAAAGCTAGGGCTAGCTTCTCGAGGCGGGGGTACCTTATTTCAGCATCAACCAATGTCTTGCTAATATAGTAGATTGGAGATTGCGTATGTTTATTTTCTTAGACCAGGACTGCACTTACTGCAACGTTAGACACAACCAGGTAGATGAGGAGGCGTTCTACGGGTTCTGCCTTAGCAAGCAGCAAGGACGAAGACAGGTATGCCTTTAGCTCCTTTAAGGCGTCGACGCACTCGGAATTCCATTAGAGTCCATTATCTTTTTTGAGTACGCTGAAAAATTTATGGCATCTATTAGAGGACCGTGAGATGAATCACGACAGGGCGTCTATACGACCGGTCAACTTCTACACCTGCTTCTTGTTGGTCAAGTTTTCTAATATTCCCTCTATAGACTTGATCTGGTCGGGGTTGACCTCGATGCCTCGTTGCGATACTAAGAAGCCGAGGAATTTTCCCGAGGTTACACCGAAGGCGCATTTCTCGGGGTTCAACTTCATGTCGTACTTCCTGAGTATGTCGAAGGCTTACCTCAAGTGGTCGATGTGATCTTCCTTTATTTTTGACTTGAAAAACATGTCATTTATATATGCTTCCATGGTTTTGCCGACCTGCTCTTTGAACATTTCGGTTACCAACCTCTGGTATGTCGCCCCTGCGTTTTTCAACCCCTACGGCATAACTCTGTAGCATTACGTCCCTTGGTGGGTGATGAAAGTAGTTTTTTCCTGGTCTTCTTCCTCCATGAGGATCTGGTTGTAACCCGAATAGGCTTCTAGGAAACTTAATAGCTCGTGTCCGGCTGTTGCGTCGATGAGCTGGTCGATATGGGGCAGTGAGAATGAGTCATTCTGGCATGCCTTGTTCAGATCTGTGAAGTCTACGCACATCCGCCACTTCCCATTTTTCTTTTTTACCATGTCCATGTTGGCGACCTATTGGGGATATTTTGACTCTCTGATAGAGCGATTTTCTAGCAATTTTTCCACCTCTTCGTGGACAACATCATTTATTGTGGCGTTGAATTTTCTTCTAACTTGCAGCATTGGGGGGGTATAATGGGTCGACATTCAATTTGTGTGTTGTTATTTCCTTTAGGATACCCGGCATATCTGCATGAGAAAAGGCAAACAAGTCTGTATTGTTAGCTAAAAATTGATGAAATTTACCTGGTTCTTGGAGTTTGTGGCCGATATAGGCCTTTTTGTTGTGGTCATTTTTGTCAGGTTGCATGGGGTCGAGGTCCTCCACAGTTTAACCCGTAGCCTCCACGACTTCGGGGTCTTTGATGACATATTTTCCTTCATCGTCATCCGTCCTCAACCCCATTAGTTTCTATGCTTCCACGCCTTTGCCCTTCAATTTTTAAGTGTATATGCAGTCTTGGGCGATGCGGTAACATTCTTGGCCCGTGCGTTGTTCGTCACAGATGTTTTATACTCCCCACGGGGTGGGAAACCTAACGACATGGTATAGGCCGGAGGGGATGGCCCTCGTGGCGTGTATCCAAGGTCATCCTATGATGGCGTTGTATGTCGTGTCTTGATCCATAATGTGGAACGTAATTTCCAAAGTGATACCCCCGGCCAGGACGGGCATCGTGATTTCTCCGGACGTCCGCTCAACTGCATTTTTAAAAACTGTCAGTGTGATGCAGCATGACACTATCCTATCTTCGAGCCTCATTTGTGTGAGAACTCGAGGTTGGATAATGCACGCACCGCTTCCGTCGTCCACCATAATGTGTTTTCCATCAGTATATAAAATGCGTAAAGTAATAACAAGAGCATCGTAGTGAGGAAAGGTCAAATCGTAGGTATCTGACTCGTCAAAGATGATACTTTCTTCGAGGTCGTCATACCGTTCATGGGTGGTTGATCGTTTCAGCTTATGGGTGATTGTGAACTTCACTTTGTTGATAGATGCGTCGTCGCCTCCTTCGATGATTATTTGGATAGTGTAGGCTGGGGGGGTGGGGGCTTCGATGGACCTTGATGTTGTTCGCGTCCTCGAGCGAAGTTTTCCCTTCTTCGGTCGCTCATCAGTTCTCTCAAATTTCCTTAGTGGAGCATGTTCGCGACCTCTTGCCTTAAAGCAATGCAGTCTTCGGTTTTGTGACCTCGTTCCTGGTGGAATTCACAGTGGGCGTTCGATGTTCTGGAGTTTGGGTCGGAATTCATCTTTTGTGGCTATTTCACCTTTGGGCTGAGCTTCTCTAAGGCGTAGACTATGTTTGAAGAGGAAACACAGAAATTTTGAGCAGATAGCAATGAAGGCATACCTCTTTCGTTTCTGTGAGTCCCTGTCTGTGGCCTGGATGGACCGTCGCCATGACGGGAGAGGGGGGGGGTTGGTGGTGGTATGACAACAATTTTGACATATGGCTGGTGTCTTTCTCGGTTGGGGCGCGGACCTGCATGGTCCCTTCTGTTATCGTTTCTGCAATCTTTCCTCGACTCCATTTGGACTCAGGTACCGTTGGGTTGGTCCGTTGAGGTCGTCCTCGTCAGCTCTTACCTCGGCGCAATATGCATTATGTATCTCATCCCAAATGGTAGGGGTATTTCATGAGTCGGCTTAAAAATTTTCTAGTCGCCCGCGAACTGCTCTTATTTATCCCATTTTGGAAAGCTGGTACGGCCATTCCCTCCGATACATTGGGAAGAGTCATTCTCACACGGTTGAATCGGGCGAGGAAGTCTCTGAGTCCTTCACCGGGTGACTGCTTAATGGCGAATATGTCGTTTACCCTCACCTCCGCTTTCTTATCCCTGACATAGGCGGTGACAAACTTGTCGGCCATTTCCTCAAATGTTTCTATGGACCGCGTAGGTAATTGTGAGTACCACATCAACGCTCCCCCGGTTAGGGTTTCACTGAACTTTTTTAGCAATATGGACGACACTTGTTCTTTGGCGAGGTCGTTGCCTTTCACTGCAGTGACATAGTGGGTCACGTGATCCTCAGGGTCCGTCGTTCCATCATATATCTTCAAGTATGGAGGCATTTTGAATGTTTTAGGTATGGCGTGTGGTGTAGCCTCGTCATTATATGGTTACTCCACGAACCGGCCGGCGTCCCGTTTTGGTAAAAGCTTCGGGGCGCCCGCTAGTTTGTCTATCCTTTCTTGTTATTCCTTCATTTGGTCGCGGAGCGATTTGTTCTCGTTATCCATCTCCTCCATCTTCCTCGGAATAGATGTGAGGGTGTTATTACCTGTATCATTAACGGTGTGAGTGATACCTTTTATGGAAGTAGGGTTGTGATGCTCATCAGCCGCTGATGTGATGCCAACTCGTACATCATCCCTGCTAGTCCTTTGGGAAGTTTTGTCGAGTATGCTAGTTAGTGTACTCGTTAACCATACTTCTAGTAACTTTTTCACTGTTGGTGGTGCCTCTTCCGCTGTGGACGTAGAGGTCCCTTTTCCATGTGAGGTTGTAACGCTACCATGAGAGAGGAGTGAACCACTTCGTCTAGGAGAAGCGTTTGGTGTCACATTCTCCTCGTCTGTTCTAGTAACCTCATTGATGGTGTTTACGAGGTTAGCAGTAAGGCCGACCACTGCTTTCAGTCTTTACTCTCCGTCACCTGTCATGTTAGACTATGCACGTAGGAAAAAACAAGATTTTGTGTTGTTTTTTAGATCTAGAAAAGATAAGACTTTGACTAGGAAATTCTCACAGACGGCGCCAAATTGTTTGATCAAAAAATAAGTTAATCCTTGGTTAAAATAAGTAATGAGCTATTAAGGAGGGTCAATCCTAGTTAGAGCTCATAGTTCTAGATCTATGACGAATAACGTAAATAACAGTATACTCGGAATGAGATGTGGATAATAAATGTGACCATATGTAATATTATGTAAAGAGAGCAAGCAATAAATAACATTAAATGACAGTAAATGTAAATAGATGGGAAGATTCACCCAATATTGAAGAGGGTGAATGATTCCTTTCTCTGACAATGATGAATGACACGAGTATGATATAATATTATGCACTTTCTTGGATCTAGTGGAAATGACGATAGAATAGTTCACAAAAGGGTTGAATCTCGGTGAAAAGTAGTTCTTTGTATTTTCTCTCGGGGCTTATCCTTTTACAAGTGTTCTTATCAATATTGAATATTACATGCCTTTTTCTCCCTCTTTCTTTCTATTTATATGAGATATTACCAAAGAACCCTAAAAGTACAAACATAGAGGATATTTGGTAGAATATTCCCTCTGTAGATCCCAATATAAAACCAGTCGTTATTTCTAACTCTATTGCTCGACTTCGACTGTCGAGTTGTTCGACTCATGAGATTACTGGTCAACCACGGCCATTCCACTTGTGACAATTTGCGAGTTTCTCTCCTCGTCCAATTCTACACGACTTGATCCTCAATCTGATTTTAACCCATACAGTACCAGTAGTATAAGTACTATTTTATATATTTCTTATTTCTGATTCTTTATTATTAAATGTTGTGCCATTTGCTCATATTATATTGTTTTTGCAAATGTTTGTTACTTTATTTATATTTTTCCTTAAGCCAAGATTCTATCAGAAACAACCTCTCTACCTTCACAAGGTGGGGGTAAGGTCAACGTACATATTACCTTCCGCAGACTCCACCCGTGAGACTACACTGGTTTTGTAGCTATTGTTGTTGTTATCAGTTGGTCTCTCTCATAGAATTGATAAAGATGCCAAATAAAAAAATTCAAGTTTAGCAAAAAATAATTATGTAAATAAAATATCTTCCATTTATTTTTTTTGGTAATAAGTTTCTCTTTGCACACCTAAGTGTAAGGCTGTGGCAGACGGTCCCAGTAACATGACGTGGCGCGATGTAATTGGGGCACCAAATGGCTTTGATGAAGGGGCTGTTTGTTGGTAAGCTAGTGGGCGAAGAGAACGTGCAGGTGAGTGAAGAGAGGGACCCACTAGTATCTCGGTTGGAAATGGAATAGTGTGTTGTAACAGAATCTGCTTTGGCGTCACTGTATAGCAATTTGGCGACTTGACGGCGGAGCTTATACGACAACGTAATGTGTGAACTCCGTTTGAATATTGCTATTTGGACCTATTCATGGAAGTGGCCCATAATCAAAGATAAAACAGTGTTTGGTTTAAATTGAAGTAGCCCAATTAAATTATAATGTTGGCCCACTTACCCGAGGTCCCTTTACAATTTCAAATGAGATGTAACCACGCCCAGGGGTAACGCCGATACTCAATTATTAGACCACATGATTTGATGGCAAAAGGAAGGGGAAAAAGAGAGAGAGAGGTTGATTGGCAACTGGAATTATTAAAAAGGCTTTTTTTTATTCAGGTTATTAAAATTTGGTTAAATCAGAAGGAATATATTATGTAAGTTTTTTATTAGATTGATAAAATGGAATAATCATCACGTACACGAAAAATATTTCTACCGTAAAGATATCTCTATAGATTATAAGTTCGTTGTTTTATGCAATTGCTATTTAAACATTTATCGCTTCATGGAAAAATTTAGGAAATATGGCACTGTATAGTTACTGTAAAAATAATAATCAATGATGGTGAATTGGTAAAGGAAAAAGTAAATTGAGTATTGAGTTGGTCGAATTGAGGTAAGTATTTTATTTAATTTTGTGTGGGGAAAACTACCCCTTAAAAATTGAGTTAATTGTGCTACCTTGTTATGTGAAAGATGTGCAAGGTGAAGGGTGGCTACACGGTATATATGTGGTAATTGACCGGTTCAGAGTGTCTAGTCTCTTCCCATGCCTTTAATTGAATTGTCATAACATGTGATATCTTGTTGTTAGTCTACCCTTACTTGCTCTATTTGACACTGTTACTTATTGTACCTCCTACTCGTTATTTGACCCTTATATGCTTTAGTTAAAGTTATTGCCTTATTTATTGTCTTGTTACCTCTTAATTGTTGAATTTTTTCTATGGCTCTGTGCTTATCTGCCACATGTCCTAATTGTTGTGATTGCATTACTTAGTTATTGCGAGCCTTACCTGTCCTGTCATTTTTGTAAAGTTTTGTTGTATTCCTTTGATATTTACGTGGTTCCTTTGTTGGCGTGTACTCATACCCTTGATTGTAGATATTTTTGTAAATTGAGTTATTGAATTGTTGCTGTTGATTCAAATTATTATACGGGGGAGCGGGTTGCACGCTGCAACAGGTGAAATAAGGGTGAATTATGATATTGATATTGTACGGTGGGATCGAGGCGCGCCGCAACATAATTTGTTTATTAGTATGATATTGATACGGCGGGATCGGATTGCACGCCGCAACATGTGAAATAAGGGTGAATTGATATGGTGAAATAAGAGTGAATTATGACATTGACTCTGATTATATGGTGGAATCGGGTTGCGCGCTGCAACGTATATCTATTTATTACTATTGACATTCACATGGTGGAATAGGGTGAATAGTATTGTACGGTGGGATCGGGTTGCGCCCGTAAAATTTTATGTGTTTTGTATTTCCTGTTGTATTGTATTGGTTTCGGTTCTTTAGTACGAGACTCTGAGAATTTATATTTCCGATTTTTCACAGTTTCCGAGGATTGAATTGTTGTCATTGATTTATTGCCTTTGCCGTCATTTCCTGAATTCTTTTCCTAATACTGTTATTTTGGTGAATTGATTTTTAAGATGAATTTACTACGCTGAGTCATTACCTCATATCCTGATGAGTTGTTAGTAATATAGCGATTTTAAATAAAAGAATTAATAACATGATTACCTTATGTGACTTTAAAGTTAAAACTTGCCGTTTTATTCGGTACTTTACCATTTCTAATAGTTGTTATATTTTGCTTTAATTGATTTCTCAACTTAATGCCCTTTACCCTTTTTGATGTTTTTACTTTACTTAAAAAGGAATTGTTATTATAATAAATTCTATATTTAACTCAGTAGCTTATTCGATATTGTATTTTATTAGAAGTTATTCTCTTCACCCAAATGATTTCTAAAATAAACTCATTTTGCTCATCGATTTCCTATTTGGTTCAGAAAATGTAGTTTTACTTTACGATATATAAATAAAATCTTTTGAACATCCTAATTAGCATTTGTCACGGATATTATGTACCGAGTAGCACGTGGATTTTGCCGTGTGAAGTGAGATGGAAAATGTGGGCACAAGGTGTCATGTGTGTTAAAAGTTTGGAAGTTGTGATTTATGATATGAGATTACGAGAATTGGGATTGTTGAAATTGTGTATTAGAAATTATTTGATTGGTTGAGTTGAAATCGGTTTCCTTATTTGAGCACATTTATACTACATCTGTAGCCCGACTATGTTGCTGCTTAATTACTTGGTTATTTCTCGTGTCCATTTGTGTCCCCCTTATTTTTACTACTGTTTGTAATATGAATTCTTGTTGCTACTGGCATTACCTTGATATTCCTTCATTGTTAACTTTATGTCACTTCCTGCATAGGTTTACATGTTCGGTAGGTGTCTTGACCTTACCTTGTCACTACTCTACCGAAGTTAGGCTTAATACTCACTGGGTACCACTGTGGTGTACTCATGCTACACTTTTGCACATTTTTTATGCAGAATTAGGTACTTCAGATCAAGTTGGTTTTGAGATTCATGCTTATGCGGCTGGAGATTTCAAAGTGCACCTGTTGGACGTTCGTAGGTTCCGAAGTCACCTTCTATTGTATTTATTTCCATTGTTTCCTATTAATCCGAAATAGTGATGTATTCATTATGTATAATTACTTCTAAAAAGGCTTATGACTTGTACTACCGGTTTTGGGATATTGTATCATGTTTAGACTATTGGTTTATTTAGAAATTTTGGGTTCATGTTCAACAGCTGTTTAGTAGAATCTGTTATCATTTTGGTATGTATTAGGCTTATCTAGTTTTAGAGACTAGGTGCCATCACGATTTCTTCAGAGGGATTTTGGGTCATGACAAGTTGGTATCAGAGCTCTAGGTTCATAGGTGCTATGAGTCATAAACGAGTTTAGTAGAGTCTTGCGGATCGGTACGGAGACGTCTGTACTTATCTTCGAGAGGCTACATAACTATTAGGACAATTTCCCTTCTTTCATCCCTATCGTGCGAGTTTATTGATTTCGGAGTTTGAGATTTTATCATTTTATTCTCTCACAGATGGTGAGGACACGAGCTGCAATTACTGATGACACTGCCTCCGAAGTAGGTGTCTTTAGGGGTAGAGGCAGAGGTAGAGGTAGAGGCCGAAGAGGAGCACGTGTCGCAGCTAGGGCACATATCAGAGCAGTTGTTAAGGAGCCACCAGTAGCTCCTGTTGGGGGACAGGTACCAGAGGCACGTGTTGTTACCCTAGGACATCAGAAGACTTTAGTGCAGTTCCTGAGCATGTTTGGTACATTGGCTCAGGCAAGGTTAATTCTGGTTGCACCAACTACTTTACATATTGAGGGAGTAGCTCAGACTCCCGCCACCTGTACCCTAGAGCAGCGAGCCCACATTGGTCAGGCTCCAGGTGTCATGCCGACATAACATGTTATCCCAATTCAGTCTGTGGTTAGGGCAGCAACATATGAAGAAGCACAACTTAGACTTGTGAGGTTCAAGAAGTATTAGCCTCCAACTTTCAGTGGTTTGGCCTCACAGGATGTACATGGGTTCCTAGGGGAGTTCTACCATATTCTCCGCACTATGGGTATTGCGGAGACAAGTGGGGTTGCTTTTGCTACGGTCCAGCTTAAAGAAGCAGCATAACAGTAGTGGTGAGCGTATGAGTTGGGTAGTCCGGTCGATGCAGCTTCACTTTCATGGGTCCAGTTTTCAGGGATGTTCTTAAGAGAGTTTGTTCCCCAGACCCTTCTGGATGCATGGCACATAAAATTTTGAGCAGTTGTGCCATAGGAGTATATCAATGTCAGACTATATCATTATATTTAGTGATTTGTCCAGGCATGCGCCTACTTTGGCTTCTATAGCTAGAGAGCGAGTCCGCAGGTTCAGTGGGGGACTCAGTCACGATATTCGGTTCAGCATGGCTCGAGAGTTAGAGTCAGATGTTCCATTTCAGCAGGTAGTAGATATCGCCCACCGACTAGAGGGAATGCGAGGTCAGGAGAGAGAGATCAGGGAGGCTAAGAGGGCTTGTAGACTGGAGAGACCTATTAGTTCCTATTTTGGAGGCTGGGTATGACATGGTAGAGACTTTGTGGGTCATCCAGTTCAGTTTGAACTTCAGGCTTCACACGGTGTTTCAGGTACCCATGGGTCTTAGGGTACCGGTATCGGGCAGCTTCCACAACCACGTCAGTGGAGAGGTTTCTTGAGTGTGGAGGTACTAGCCACATGGTGAGAGATTGTCCCAGACTCCAGACGGATGCATCACAACGGGGTAATCAGGCTATGAGTTCTGCTTCAATTGCTGATATCACTGCACCACTAGCTTGGGGTGCAGGTCAGGCGAGTAGATGGCGCTTAAGAGGGGGATGCCCGACCGGTTGACGTGCTTTCTACGGTAGGGCTGAGGCTGAGGCTGCTGCACCAGATGATGTTGTACATGTATGGTTTCGATTTGTTATAGAGGAGCATCATTCATATCTTGTTTCGGTTCTGCTTATCAGGGTGAATCCTTCTATTTTGTTTCACATATGGGTGAGTTTTGTAATTTTTTTACTATGCTTATGCATTTACCCCTGTTGGGAGATTCTATAGGGGTATCTCGTTTCTATCATTTTTTCTTTATTCATTATTGAAAGTTGTGAGACTAGAAGTGACTTTATGTTACCCATTACGGTAGGTTTTGATGTGATTTCCGGGTGGTTGGTTTTTTGTGGTTTAGATGCCCTATCGGTGTGGGAGTTCAATATGTGTTTTGATTTCATTGGCGAAATTGAATTATCAGAAAATCTTGGTTGTTATGATGTGTATTCCACTTGTGATTCAGAGTTGAGGGTGAGACCCCCGTGGTTTCCAATGATTTGATGTGTTTGAACTGGGCTACGTGCCGTAGTGGAGTTATATGAGGATGATATCCTCATGATTTGTTCATATACTTTGATTCTTCATTGTTAAATTGATTCGTAGAATGGTACTGTTAGGGAGTTGTGCCTGTCGGGCTTGTTTGATAGTTCTCTTATGTGTTTCTCCTTGCATATTTAGCCGTATTCGTGCTATGCTTATTGAGTTTTAGCTTGCGCAGTGTGTGCCCCGGTGGCGTTAGATGTAACTTGTTGATTTGGGTGAATAGCTATAAGGTCTTCATGTTTCTTGTATTGTTGTTAGTGTTGTGAAGGTTTGAAGTATGGTTCTAACAAATATGAGGCTAATCGCTGGTACTGGATTTGATTACGGGCAGCTAATATGGTTAGAGTTGTTGTTAAGGGAATATGTGTGATGTGTTACATCGTGTGGTTGTACTGAGTGGGTGTAGGCATAAGTTGTTGCAGCCAATTGAGGCTGATAACGGGTGTGGATGTAGGAATAGGGTCTTTTGGAGATGATCAGAAGGTGAGAATCTCGGTTCTACAGCTTATTGGTATTGGTGGAAGGGATAAATTTTAGTTGAGATGGTGTCGTTGGGCTTATATGGATTGGGGTGACGTGGGATCACCCACAGATGTATGTATGGTAACCTGACTCAGTGATTTGATGACTTTGGAATGGTTCCTTGCACCTTCGAGGATGAATGTTTGTTTAAGAGGGGGAGGATGTAACGACCCAACCGGTAATTTTGAGTATTAGCGCTTTGTTCAGTGGCTTAAGGTCTCGATCAGCTTCGCATTATGTGTTATGACATACAGGCGTAGATGAGTTCGGACTTCAGATGATTCAGGATTGATGTGGAAGAAAGATTCGTGTTTTAGAAGCTTACGTGGTTCTGAATTTGACTTATGTATAGACGACTCTAAAATATTTTTGATGATTCCAATAGATTCGTATGGTAATTTTGGACTTAGGCGTGCGTCCGAATTTGGATTTGGAGGTACGTAGGATAGTTTGAAGCATTTTGACGAAAATTGAAAAGTTGAAGTTTTGGAAGGTTAAATGGTTTGACCGGGAGTTGGCTTTGTTTATATGGGGCTCAGATTGGGATTCCGAGAGTTGTATTAGCTCCTTTATGTCATTTGGGACTTGCATGCAAAATTTGACGTCATTCCGGGTTTAATATGTTTCGACATGAGTTTTGGAATTTGGAAGATTTGAAAGTTCATAAGTTCGATTTGAGGTGTGATTCGTAATTTTGACATTATTTGATGTGATTTGAGGCCTCGAGTAGGTTATTTTTGTGTTACGGGACTTGTTAGTATGTTCAGACGAGGTCCCGAGTGGCTTGGGTGAGTTTCAGATAGGTTTAGGTGTTGTTGCTCTTGTTTTTGATGCTTCGACGTCGTTTATTCAAGCATAAATGGCACCATATTAAGAAAATTAGCTCCAAATTCAGTTTTTATTGAGCCATTAGATTCGTATAGTAATTACGGAGCCATAGCAAAAAGAATCATCGAATTTGGACATCGTATGAGGGAGTTATACTCATTTCCGTGTCACGGAGACTGATGGTTTCTAGTGTGGTCGCAATTGCGATGCCCTGTTCGCAATTGAGATCATTTTGCCGCAATTGCGACCTTTTCCAGCCATGTTCTTGTTCTCAATTGCAAAGGCTTCTTTGCTTTTGCGAGGGTTCGCAAGATCGCAATTGCGACATCTGCAACTTATTTTCAGTTGTGTAATTCAGGTTTTTAATTCGTTCTGTGATATTTTTGAACCCTAGGTCCGAGAGTGGGTGATTTTGAGAGAAGAATTTCATATACAATCATTGGGTAAGCACCTATAATTAATTTTCAATTATATTTTATGATTATACCTTTGATTTAACATCAAATTCATGCGAATCTAAAGGAAAATTTGGGAAAAATTGTAAAATCTTTCAAAATGATAAATGATAATTTGAAGGACGAATTGGTATTTAAATTTGATAATTTTCGTATGGTTGAACTCGTATCGGAATGAGTGTTTGGATTTTGTGAATTTTATCGGGTTCCGAGGTGCGAGTCCGGGGGGTTGACCTTTGTTGACGTCTTGCAAATTGTATAAGGGTCATAGCTTTGTTAATTAAAATTGTTTTCATTTGTATTATATGATGTATTTAAGTCGTCTTTGGCTAGATTGAGCCGAGTGGTGGTGAATTGGTAAAGGAAAAGGTAAATTGGGTATTGAGTTGGCTGAATTGAGGTAAGTATTTTGTTTAACTTTGTGGGGGGGGGGGGGACTACCCCTTAGGAATTGAGTTAATTGTGCTATATTGTTATGTTAAAGCCGTGTACACAATATGACGAGTGGGTACACGGTCTATATGTGGTAATTGACCGGTTCAGAATGTCTACTATCTTCCCATGCCTTAAATTGAATTGTAACATGTGATATCTCGTTGTTAGTCTACTCTTACTTGCTCTATTTGACGCTGTTAACACTTATTGTACCTCCTACTCGTTATTTGGCCCTTATATGCCTTAGTTGAAGTTATTGCCTTACTTATTGTCTTGTTACCTCTTAATTGTTGAATTTTTTCTATGGCTCTGTGCTTATCTGCCACATGTCCTAATTGTTGTGATTGCATACTTAGTTATCGCGAGCCTTACCTGTCCTGTCATTTTTGTAAAGTTTTGTTGTATTCCTTTCATATTTACGTGGTTACTTTGTTGCCGTTTTCTCATGCCATTGATTGTAGAAATTCTTGTAAATTGAGTTATTGAATTGTTGCTGTTGATTTAAATTGTTGTACGGGGGATAGGGTTGCACGCTGCAACAAGTGAAATAAGGGTGAATTATGATATTGATATTGTATGCAGAGATCGAGTTGCGCGCCGCAACATATTTTGTTTATTAGTGTGATATTGATACATCGGGATCGGGTTGCACGCCGCAACATGTGAAATAAGGGTGAATTGATATGGTGAAATAAGGGTAAATTATGACATTGACTCTGATTATATGGTGGGATCGGGTTACGCGCTGCAACATATATTAATTATTACTATTGACATTCACATGGTGGAATAAGGGTGAATAGTATTGTACAGAGGGATCGGGTTGTGCGCCGCAACATATTTTATGTTTTATATTCCCTGTTGTATTGTATTGGCTTCGGTTCTTTGGTACGATACTCTGATAATCTGTATTTTCGATTTTTCACTAGTTTCCGAGGATTGAGTTGTTGTCATTGATTTATTGCCTTTGCCGTCATTTCCTGAATTCTTTTCCTAATACTATTATTTTGGTGAATTGATTTTCAAGATGAATTTACTATGCTGAGTCATTACCTCAAATCCTGCAGAGTTGTTAGTAATATAGCAATTTTAAATAAAAGAATTAATAACATGATTACCTTATGTGACTTTTGAGTTAAAACTCGCCGTTTTATCGGTACTTTACCATTTCTAATAGTTGTTATATTTTACTTTAATTAATTTCTCAACTTAATCTCCTTACCATGTCTGATGTTTTTACTTTACTTAAAAAGGAATTGTTATTATAATAAATTCTATATTTAACTCAGTAGCTTATCCGATGTTGTATTTTATTAGAAGTTATTCTCTTCACCCAAATGATTTCTAAAATAAACTCATTTTTCTCATTCATTTCCTACTTGGTTAGAAAATGTAGTTTTACTTTACGATATATAAATAAAATATCTTGAACATCCTAATTAGCATTTGTTACGGTGATATGTACCGAGTATCACGTGGATTTTGCCGTGCGAAGTGAGATGGAAAATGTGGGCACAAGGTGCCATGTGTGTTAAAGATTTGAAAGATGTGATTTATGATATGAGATTACGAGAATTGAGATTTTTGAAATTGTGTATTAGAAATGATTTGATTGGTTGAGTTGGTATCAGTTCCTGTAACGACCCAACCGGTTATTTTGCTTTCTAGAACCTCATACCCCTAAATAAGACTCCCCGTACTTGATTTTACTCATTTATGACTTGCGGGGATGGGGTTGGTTCGGGATTTGAAAGAGTTTGAGTGGAAATCAGAACACTTGGTTCCTTAAGGTTGGCTTAAAAGGCCAAGTTTGACTTCGATCAACATTTGGAGTAAACAACCTTGGAATTGGGATTTGACGGTTCCAATGGATTCGTATGATGATTTTAGACTTGGGCGTATGCCCGGAGCGGGTTTCGGATGTCCCGGGAGCATTTCGGCGCCAAATAGTGAAAGTTGGATTCTTGAAGGTATTAGAAGTTCTATAAATGTGGTTTGGAACGCATTTTTGTGATATCGAGGTACAAATGGAATTTCAAGACCGGAAATAGTTCTGTAATGTCATTTAAGACTTGCACGTAAAATTTGGTATCATTCTGATTAGTATAAGTATGTTTCGGCACGTTGGAAATAGATTGAAGAACTTGAAGTTCATAAGTTTGATTCAACTGGTTTTAGGGTGTGATTCCTAGTTTTAATGTTGTTTCGGGCATTCCGAAGGTTCAAGTGAGTCCGTTTTATGTTTTCAAACTTGTTGGTGTGTTTGGACGGGGCCTCGGGGCCCCCGGATGCCATTCGGATGTCGCGCGAGTCGAGTTCAAGCTCAAAAGGAGCTGTGGTGCACCAGTTCTGGTGCGACCGCACTTGTGGTTGGGCAGCCGCAGGTGTGAGCTCGCAGGTGCGAGCGAAGCATCGCAGATACGGTCCAAGAGCGGAGCCAGGTTCTGCAGATGCGGCCCCTCTTCCGCATAAGCGGAACCGCAGGTGCGGTCCTAGCCGGTCCAGCCTATTTCCATAGATGTGGACAATTGTCCGCAGAAGCGAGACTGCAGGTGCGGAAGTCGCTGAAGGCAGTGGCCTTCATTTAATACGGGAGTTTGTCATTTTTGACTCACTTCACTCCATTCTTGGGACATTTGGGAGCTTCTAAAGGGGAGATTTCAACCTAGCTTTGTGAGATAAGTAATTTCTACCTAATGTGAGTTTAATACATAGTTTATGGGTAGATTACAATATGTAAATTAGTGAAATTTATGGGTTTAGAGTAAAACCTAGGGTTTTGATAAAAATAAGATTTAACCATGAAATTTTTTATGAAATCTAGTAAAGGTCACAAGTTCTTGATCCTAAGGTTATGGGTAACGATTGTCTTCGAAAATTTCCGGAATCCAGGCACGTGGGCCCGGGGGTGGATTTTAGGAATCTTGTAATTTGGGTTGGGTAATTACTCTAATAGTGTAAGTATGAACTTTAGAGCCTATATTGATTAGTTTATACCCTGTTTGAATAGTTTTGGATTGTCTGGCTCCGGTTTGAGAGTTTAAGCGCATTCTTGAGCTTTTAAGTAAGCTTCGGGGGCATGGTAAGTCTCTTTTATCACCTTGTAAGAGAGAATTATCCCCATAGGCGAATTAATTGAATAGGTGTTCCTAATTGTGAGGGCTACGTACGCACGAGGTGACGGGAGTCCGTGCGTAGCTACTATTATGCTAAGTCCGGGTAGCTTAGGACCCTAAAAGCATGCTTTACTTGTCGTACTTGAAACTTTGTTGTCAAATTAAATTGCTTAAATCATATCGAACTTGGAAAAGAATTTCTAAAAAGGTTAAACATCATTTTCTTGACTGAGAAGTTGACATTTCTTTGGGTAATTGCTTTCTTGATGAATTCTTGATTGACTGTTTGATGTGTTTATTTGCATTTGACTGCGTCGCATGCATGATTTGCGAGCGGGGTAATAAATGCATCTATGGTTCGCGCCGTTCGACCCTTCGGCAGTGCACATTTTATTATTTTGTTGAATCGGACCGTACGACCTCGGCATTATTTGCGCATGCTATTTGCTTGGTACTTTCTGTGATTTGAACTGCTTTAAATATCTTGAAATATAAATTGTTAACTGAAATGATGGAAATTGAAATTTTAATTATGAAAGGACTTGTCATTTCTGTTACTATTTGTATTTATTCATGACATCCATGCTTAGCCTCACACTTAATTATATTAATTTGGCCCTAGTAAGTGTCAAGTCGACCCCTCGTCACTACTTCTTCGAGGTTAGACTGGATACTTACTGTGTACATATTGTTTATATACTCATACTACACTTCTGTACTTAATTGTACATGATCTGAGGTAGGTGCATCTAGCTATGTAACGACCCGGTAGGTCAATTTGAGAGTTAGCGCCCCGATCCCCTAATAACTGCTTTCCCATGTCTATTTCTGCTTTTGGAACTTGTTGGAACGTTGAGTGTGGAATTCGGAGAGTTTTTGGACACATAGTCCTTATATGTGATTTTAAGCTTTAAAAATCGGACCGTAGTTGGAGCTACGGGAAGACATGCCCGGAATGGGATTCCGTTGACTCCGTTGGGTGATTTTGGAGTTAGGAGCATGTCCAGAATGTGCTTTCGAGGTCTGTGGTAGATTTGAGCTTGAATTGGCGAAAGTTAGAATTTCGGCGATTTTGGCCGATAGGTGGAATTTTGATATCTGGCTTGGAACGAAATTCTGAGAGTGGCTGTAGGTGTGTTGTATCATTTGTGACCTATGTATAAAATTTGAGGTCATTCGGACTAGTTTGATGTGTTTCGGCATCGATTGTAGATTTTGGAAATTTCATAAGTTCTTAGGCTTGAATCGATGTATAATTAGTGAATTTGGTGTTATGTGGTGTGTTTTGGAGGATCGACTAAGTTTGGGTAAGGTATTAGGACTGGTTGGTAAGTTTGGTTGAGGTCCCGGGGGCCTCGCGGATGTTTCAGATGCTCTGCGGGTGAATTTAGAACATGGAAGAATAGCTGAACCATTGTTGGTTCTGGTGTCTCGCACCTGCGAGGGACCTTGCGCAGGTGCAAACGAGGGGCTCGCAGGTGCGGACTTGGCCAAGTCACCCAGTCCTCGCAGGTGCGGTTGGTTTTTCACGAGTGTGGAGCCGCAAATGCGGCCAATTGATCGCAGGTGCGGCCCCAGGCCTTTTAGTGGGTTTTCGCACTTGCGATGGAATTTCCACAGGTGCAGGACCGCAGGTGCGGTCCAAGGGGGCGCAGGTACAAAAATCGCTGGGCAGATATATCAGATTCGAGGGCTTGAATTTCATAACTTCTAAAATCATTTGGAGCTCGGGTGTAGGCGATTTGGAGTGAGTTTTGAGGATAAGCTTCATAAGTAACGATTCCTAACCCTATTCGCTTTGTATATCATTAATCTATGGCCATTTCTTCCATGCAATTAAGGGATTTAGGTGAAAAATCATGCCAATGGGAAAAAGTTTCCCTAATTAGAAAATCCGAGAATTTAATAGGATTTTTTCGTTGGTTTTTGATGATTCTTGTTCGTGTGAGTTTATGAGTGAATGGGTGTTCTAAATTTGTAACTTTCACTCGATTCCGAGGCGTGGGCCCGAGGGAATTTTTGGGCGATTTTCCTAATTTCGCGTATTAGCTTCGAACTTATCAACTATTTTGATTCCTTAAAGTGATATTTACATTATGCAATCGAATTGAATAGATTTGGGCCATTTGGAGTCAGATACTCGTGGCAAAAGCGTGGTTTCGAGTTGAGTAGCGCAGTCGAGGTAAGTGGCTTGCCTAAATCTGTGTTTTGGACTTCCCCTAGGCTATTTTAATACTGTTCTATGTTGTTTGGGCGCCGTGTGCGTGAGGTGACATGTACGTACACGGGCCATTGTTGCTAAAACTCCATTTTTCCCTCCATGACTTAAATCATTTCACTCTTATTTCATTAATTCATGTATCGACTATGTAGTTTATATTAGAAAATAGCATGCCTACCTGTTTTACTTGAACTTCTCCTAGTTATTACTATGTGTACCATGTTTTAGGTAGTTTTATCCATATATTTGCCTGTGATTTTTCCTGAACTGTTTTAAAGAAAAATTGTATTTGGTATTTGTACTGCATTGCATATTTACATTGGGACTACATACGAGATTCCGGGAGCTTTCCTCCTGTACTGCTTTGCATATTTAAATTGAAACTACATACGAGATTCGGGGAGCTTTCCCCCAGTACTGCATAGCATATTTAAATTGGGACTATGATGCGTGGCTAGAATTCATGATTTTAAGCATTATATACCTTGCATTTTATGTGTTTTA